>CM040243.1:155914086-156013958 GCA_022545495.1 Chrysanthemum lavandulifolium
AGTCAACTATTTTTAGGAAGTCCTTGAGATGCTGATTAGGATCTTCGGAACGAAGTCCATGGAATGCATATCCGTTTTGCACCAACCGGATGGTGTCGGATCGCAGGGCCGTAGTTGGAGCTTGAGCAGGGAGCTCAATGGTGTTCCTATAGCCTTGGTGGCTCGGTCTAGAGTATTCACCAAGAGTACGACCTCTTGGTGGGTCAATAAGTGGTGGCGGGTTATCACCTTCCATGATGAAAAGTGATAGGATTACTAACAAAGGCACGAAGAAAGGGAATAGACTACGAGGAAGCTAAAAATGAGAACAAAATCTTACTTGATAGGAATCAAGCAAGGGAACCTAAGCGAGATAAAATCTAACTAGCTATTCTATTCCCGCCGGCGCGCCAAAACTTGATGCGCGTATAGCGCGTCGGG
Organism: Chrysanthemum lavandulifolium; assembly: GCA_022545495.1. Classification (NCBI taxonomy): domain Eukaryota; kingdom Viridiplantae; phylum Streptophyta; class Magnoliopsida; order Asterales; family Asteraceae; genus Chrysanthemum; species Chrysanthemum lavandulifolium. Next base: position 155,914,507 of record CM040243.1, read on the forward strand.
GACAAAGGAACTTCCTTTTAATCGAAAGCAAGTTTTTCAACACCCTAGGCGATGAACCTAATCGTTGTAGTGCGATGTTGGGTAAGCCTCGGGTATTGATATTTTCTCTGGGGAATAGGAATGCTAGTGAGAGATGTACTACGCTAAGGTTGAGGTTGAGGAAGATTATTTTTATTTATCTTTTTTTTTTTTTTTTAGAAAGCTAAGGGTAAAATCTCGGGATTTGGATTTGGGGGTTTGGTACTTCTACCGATTACTTCTACTATCTAATTTTCTAAACTAATGGGTAGTCTCATGTCTATTGATGTGTGCTCGTATGATGATTAAAAAATGTGTTTACCTAGATACTATTACTCCCTAGTTATCTTTTATTGTAGGTTGAATTGTCACGTCCTTATTATTAACGCGTTGTGTTTCCTAAGGTCGTAGGGTGTGCATTCCCTAACTCTCTATGGCACCCTTAAGTGTAGTAAACGAAATCCACTAAGTCATTCATAAACTATCAAAGATTTATCAAGCATTAAACACAACGAAAGCCTAGTCGCACTCCTAAGCCAATTACAATTAAGATAAGAGACAACCTAACAATAATTAACAACTAGGTTTCATAGATCTAAGCAAATACACAAAAAATTTAGCTAGACATGTTAAACAAGCAAGCATACACACAATCAATCAAACATGGGGTAGACATAATGATAAATTGAATATGTGGATTAAGATATAATCAACAAACCATTACAAGATATTTTTGGAGTGATTGAAACCTTCAAAGTTGCTGGAAAAACACCTATCTAAGCCCTGGAATCAGAGTTAGGGTTTAGAGCCTACAAAAAGTGAAGTTATAACGTTATATTTATAGGCAAATTTTCTGTCGGCAAAGGGTGACGGCGTCACCTCGATAGATTGATGGCGTCATGAAGACGTTTTTACCAAACAGTAGATTTTCTCGTTCTGGTCGTGTGGACTTTTGAATCACCTAAATCCGAGTTTATATGCAAAAGTTATGGCCAAAACAGTATCAGCTACTTCGCGCGCATGTTGTGATAGTCTTGATCAGCTTGTGACGACGTCGGTTGAGATGTCTGATGCCATCAGTCTTTAGTAGCGACGTCGTATGAGTCTTTGATCTTGGGCGTCGGTGTAGATTTTGTGAGTGGCGCTTCGAATTAAGGCGTGACGCCGTCAGGTGTATTTTAGCAAAAAGTCTACTGAGTCGTCTGAGATCTTTATTCGTATAAAGGGACGACGTCGCCCTTTGATTGGGACGCCGTCAGGTTCAATTTCAGCAGCTTGAATGTCTTATATCTTGACTTTGTCATTTTCTTCATATATTCACTTCTTTTCGTCCAAATATGCATCATTCCAGCATTTTGCTTCCAAGAGACCTAAAAAGTGAAAAGAAACGAAATTAAGCAGTAACGGATATAAAAGTGGGCGATTAAGGGCTTAAATGTCCCCTTAAAAGTGTACGTTTTAAATCCTTATCAGTACTTCAAAGGTCAACGACATAGTTTAATGAATCCCCAAAGTTGAACGACGAAGTTCACGTCGTCACTACAAAGACCCTATGTAGATTCGATCAACGGTAGATTACCGTGAGAAAGATGGATGATGTGGTTTTTTTCTCTCCTATTTCTGGATGAATGTCATTCTCTAATGGCCAGTAAAGGACTTCGAATCTAGATCTAAAAAGGGAAAAGTACTATCATTTGTTTATTTCTCTTAATATATTCTATCATAAATTTTACCAATTCCAAATCAAATAATGTCAGCCCTTGTCACTGTCATCCTCTATCACATGAAAAGACGATGATTTACCAAGTTTATTGGTTTTAGAAGTATTAAAAGTTCATGGTGGCATTATGGTGACAAATCTCTTCAAAATACATGTTGAGAAATGTAGAGGTTTTAAATAAGTTATCGATATAAAGATGTTGTGAATGTACTGTCTTAATAACTTGTAATTCATGCAATGGTTGTATTACGAAGATTTTACGAATGTACTCTTTTAAAAACTTGTAATTTGTATTGAGAATATATTGCGAATGCATTGACATTTTTTTAGTGGATTTTTATTGTTTACCGATGTGAATTCGCAAATACAAATTGCATTATCCTCGTTATTATTTTATCCTCTTTTTCTATTTTGTGTTTTTATTATTTCTAGATAGTTCATTTGCATCTTCAATGATCATTTAAATCAACATAAGTATCATTTATAGAACCTAGATCCACTTTGACTAAAAAATATGTTATATAACGATGCTCAGTCCCACCTACTAAGTGTGTTAAATCCGTCGATGAAACACTTCTAAACACGGAGGTTGGAACTAAAATAGTTTATTTGCGGTTTCGATCTAGTATATCAGGAAAATGCGTAATATTCTGATGGATGAAATCAAACGTTTAGACAAAGAGATCGAGGACAAGGATCTCAGCATCGATGACATTAAGATCAAAGCATTTACACATCAACCTTGTGTCATTATATAATCTATTTGCTAGATTGAGATTCCTTAAAAGAATAACTGGGGATCCAATTTTCAAGCGCAAGTAGTGAGGGGAAATCCGATAAAGTTGAGTGACTTTAAGAATTCCATATGATATAAGTTGTTTATGTCTTCTTCTGCTTCATCAAACCTATTGTAAACTTTCATTTCGCCCAAAAATCTGTCAAGCGACTGATTTTTGTTTGAAACTTGTTCGACAACAATATCAACAATTTTTCCTCATTTTACTTCATCAACTATGAACCATATCAACTTCAACTATGAATAATACAAGAAGATTATAGTGTCTTATATAGTAGAGATGCAGCTGAACTTTTAGGAACTATTATGTCGGAATTAAATAAATAAAGTCTCATATTTTGTTTTAGAAACTACATTAAAAAAATAGTGTCATGCATAATTTTGAAATTTTATGTGAGAAAATGGTCAAGACAACTTTGTTTCCGACCATGACAAAGATGCGGGGGTCAAGAGGCATCGCCCCTTATTAGGGTCCCACTCAATTTTTATCAATCGTTATTAAAGATTTGTAAGATTTTCTCGTCAAAGCACAACCAACATGTCTGTTTGTGAATAGTTGTGTATATTGGTGTTTAACGGTTTTTAACTGTCAAGATGTTTGGTTTTATAACAGAAAATTTGGTCTCTTCCAAACATATGAAAACACACAATTTTCTCTATTTTGTTTTGTTCTCTAGTGCCTGTGTTCTTTTTGAATTATCCCGATTAAGATTTCGTGATACCCATGCACCAATAGGGTCGAAATACTTTATACGAAAAGTGAACTTACACGATTCAAGAAGATACCCAAGATTATCATCACAACTCTTACCCAATTTCTAACATCTAAAACATACATGACAAAATATCTCACAAAATTCTAAAGTCGGGACACTAATAAGCATATTGCAAATGAAAGTGTAATCTCTTTACTGTTTCAAGATAGTTGGCGTGGTGTTAATTCAACCATTCTTTGGTGGAGAGGAGCGAACAAATTCTGAAAAGGAACTCGAAGGAACACCTCTCTTGTCAATGAAGCGGACAGATTGGCTCTGGAAAGCGTTCATGCCAGTAGGTGAAGGCTATAACCGTGACCATCAAATCATAAACGTTAGCGGCCCAAAGGCAGTGGACATATCGAAAATGGATTTTCCGCCAACCATATTGATTACGGCTGGATTTGATATTTTAAGGGACTGGAATAAAAGGTACTATGAGTGGCTGAAGAAGTCCGGGAAAGAAGTATACTTGGTGGATTACCCAAACATGTTCCACATTTTTCACGCCTACCCGGAGCTGCCTGAATCTGACCAACTTATGTCAGAAATAAAGGAGTTTATTAACAGTGTCTCAAATAAGGTATGCTTTAACAGATATTCAACTTTAAAAATTAATAAAATAAAAAGTAAAAACGTTAAACATTGACATTCAAACTAAATCAAACATATGTGATAGACTTTTGTTATTTAATTGTAAAATTAAGGCGTAATTAATTTGTTTTTAATTGGGTTATAAACATGCATTTTGGATATATAGTTGTATTTGTTGCATACATGCAGGTTTAGAAGACCCGTAAGAAGCTTAATAAGATGGAAATGAAAATCGTCTTCAAGCCTTCAGGCGGCAAGACTGTAAATTGATAATTTTCACTTTGCATCAATCAGACACTTGTGCTTCAACTTACATTCCCGTGTTATTCAATCAAAAAGTATGTATCGATCGTTCTTGTTTTGAACATTATATTATCAAGATATATGTACGTACAAACGTTTGAGATGTAAACTCTTTTCTAAAAGGCAACAATTTGAGATGTAAACTAATTGCCTTAATAAACTCAATACTATATACATGTTTATTAACTTGAGATAACACGGAGGAACAACGTACACGTCTAAACACTTGTTATAAGAGTTTTTGGACATGTAAAATTGAGCAGTTACATATATATGAATCATGCTAAACCAATGATTCATAAAATCTGTCATCTCTTAATGGAAGTTGATCCCAAAACTCCAAAATCGCTCTCGCTGCCATGGATGACACGTATCTATCTTTCTCTTATCTCTGTTGTAACCGAAATAGTTAGCAGGAGAGACGGCACGCCCAACCGCTATCTCATAATACCCCTTCAGCGCCGAGTCCCAGCAATGTCAGAACCAAATAATGGTGTCAAGACGTACGATGTTGTCATGGACCCAACTAGCAAGATCTGGTTTCGTGTATTTGTCCCAACGGAACAAGGCACCGTAGAAGATATGCCAGTTATTGTGTTCTTTCATGGAGGTGGATTCGTTTACCTTGGCGCCAATGTGAATGTCTATGATGTTTTGTGTCGCCGGTTTGCTAGAAGTGTGCCTGCCATAGTTGTTTCTTTGGACTACCGTCTTGCCCCAGAGCATCGGTACCCTGTGCAACATAATGATTGCTTTGATATGTTAAATTTTCTAGATGATGATGAGAATAGGTCGAAATGGTTGCCGGATAGTGCTAATGTTTCACGGTGTTTTTTGGTGGGAGATAGCGCTGGTGGAAACATAGCTCATCATGTTGCTCAAAGAGCTTGTGAATTTAACTTCAATCAACTCAAGGTACATTCATCACTTCTAGATCTTTTCATGTTTTTATAAGTCATCTTAACTTCTTATCACAACTGTAAACCTTAATTTGTTTTAGGGATAATAACTTTAAAAAGCATCGTATTTGTCCAAAAATATTCTTTTGGGTATTGAACAATTTTTTTTGCTTATATGGGTACTGAACTTTCAATTTCGGACTTTTTGAGGTATTTTGTGACATTTTTGCCTTTCAAATTATTAAAAATCCAGGGGCAAAAATGTCACAAAAATACCTCAAAAAGTCTGAAATTAAAAGTTTAGTACCTCAAAAAGTCCGAAATTGAAAGTTCAGTACACGTATTGACAAAAAAAAATTGTTCGACACCCAGAAGAATAGTTTTAAACAAGTATGATGATTTGTAAAGTTATTACCCTTTTGTTTTAATTATTGATTCTGATTAATATCCATATGAACGTATACTTTCATATGCCGAAATTCATCCTATGGCAAAATATGCTTATTGAAATCATGGTACATGTATGCATGCTTGCTAATTACTCGTAATTATTTTCCTTTCAAAACAGCACATAATATAACAAATAACATGTATATGATGTTTGAAGGTAATCGGTGTGGTGGCAATTCAACCATTATTTGGTGGAGAGGAGCGAACAGATTCTGAAAAAGAACTTGAAAGAGCGCCTCTAGTGTCACTAAAGCAATGTGATTGGTATTGGAACGCGTTAATGCCACCAGGTGAAGGCTACAACCGTGACCATCCCATCATCAATGTTAGCGGGCCAAACGCCATGGACATATCAAAAATAGATATCCCACCAACGGTAGTGGTTGTGGCAAGGTTTGATGCTCTACGAGACAGGCAGAAAAGGTACTACGAGTGGCTCAAGAAGTCCGGAAAAGAAGCATATTTAGTGGAGTACCCAAACATGTGCCACGGTTTCTACGTCTTCCCGGAGTTGCCTGAATCTGAGCAAGTTATATTACAGATAAAGGAGTTCATTCATAAAGTATGTTCTCATACTAATTGAATTTCAAAACTTCTAAAATTGAGAAATGATACGCATAACCTAACTATTGGAGCGCTACCTTATATTATTTGCTGTAGGGTACCAAAACTCTATGTAAAACCATATTTTTGGTTTCTAAAAATAAAAAATAAACAAATAAATAAAATAAAAGGCAAAAGGCACCTGAATATATCATATTTGTCATTTGAACATTTTATATGTATCGAACAAAAAAATTTGCATTTATGTGTCTTAAAGTTTGTTTTTTAACAATTTTTGTGTACTCATGAAATTCTTTGACAATTTTACCTTTTAGGGTGAATTACATAAATGGCCACTGGATTGACAAATATTGCATCAACCGTCTCCGATATTTTAAAGTTCCACTAATCGTCCGTTTTTCATACGTTTTCATCCGTTTTTTTCGTTTCTTCTGTTTTTATACGTTTTCGGCTGTTTTTATACGTTTTCGTCCGTTTTTCTTACGTTTTCATATGTTTTCATCCGCTTTTATATGTTATCGTCCTCTTTTATACATTTCCGTCCGTTTTTCTTACCTTTTCATCCGCTTTTATTCGTTTTCGTCAGTTTTTTACATTTTCACCCGTTTTTATACGTTTTCGTCCGTTTTTATGTTTCCATCCGTTTTTATACATTTTCGTCCGTTTTTTTATGTTTTCATCCGTTTTTATACGTTTTCACCCGTTTTTATATGTTTTCGACCGTTTTTAAAAGTTTTCGTCCGTTTTTTAATGTTTTCATCCGTTTTTTTACGTTTTCACACGTTTTATACGTTTTCGTCTATTTTAATACGTTTCATCCATTTTTCTTACGTTTTTATAAGTTTTTGGGTAAAAGGGTTAATTCACCCAGGTAAAATTCAATTACACCAAAAAAACATTGAAGTACAAATGACATGGGTGAATCCCATGCCCTCAGCCAGATCAGGGCGACAAACAATGCACAACACGTGCAACTTACATGTAACCAAATATAAGAATGACAGGCCATTCTTATAACTTACAACTACAACGACTATACAAGAGATAAAAAATGTGAATGAGCCATAGTCATTATAGTGCTACCCATCAACTTCCATGCGATCCAGAAAGCTCTTAAAATAACATGAGACACGTCTGACATCCGCATTGAAGCTTGAACCACAAGAAGAAGCCCTACCCAAGGCACGAGCATCTTCAACCACTAGTTAACCCATTGGTACAGCAAAACATGGTAACGACCACTACACTAAGTACCACACATCCAAAAACAAGTAGCCAAACAAAGCACCACAAATCCCATGCAACTAGAGTAATTACGCAAGAGAGCATAATAACCACCATATGGGAATGAAAAACATAGTAGCACGGATCTGAAAACATAAAATAGGGTTTAAGAAAAGCCTAACGTCCAATATCCCATGATCTTCGCCCAAAAAAATTCTAAACTCAGCGTACAAACCTCAAGCTCGGAAGGTAAACGAAGCAAAGAGGGAACCAAAGAATAGGGTTGAATACCCTAACTTCCAGCAAACAAAATGAATGGTATACAGATCTAAATAGTCAACAATTACCTCACAAGAATTGATAGGAGACACATCCAAACAGGCCTAATAGTAAGGTTGATAACATATAGATGCGGTATGGACCTGCGTAGTACCAGAAATAGGGTTTGACAACCCCTAATATCCAATTAGCCGTCAAGAACGATTAACACATAACTAAACCCCAATCCATAAGCTAATAACGAAATGAAATGTAGTACAGGAGACCGGAGCAGAAGTGTACACAAAATAGGGATTGTGAAAAAACACCCTAACGTCCCACAAGTAACAAACAAGATCCATTAGAGAGTGAAGAATATGATCCGGATCTATGAACAATATCCAATGGTTTTTGAACAAGATACCACTGTAGGATCGTGAATATTATGTTATTTGATGATTCGGGTGGTCTAGGACAATGATTAAACAATCAAGCCATTAGAGAGATGAAGAGAGTTGAGAGGAGGTTCCTTGAAGAGAGTTGCTTTAGAAAAGTGAAAGGTTTATTCAAAGAAGCCACACCCCTTCCATGGATGGAAGGGGTATTTATACTTACAAACAATACGTCCTCCTATCGGACCGTGGATCGTGCATACGATGGGTAAAGACCCGTCCTTCCTCCACGGTGTTGCTCTAAACTAAACTACGCTACAAACTAACTAATAAACTACTAAATAACGTAAACAACGACAAATCTACGAGCTAACATATGCTAGACCATTATTGGGGTGACCGACTCTTTAACATGGAATTTTCAATTCCTAACAATCTCCCCCTAAGGGAGGTCACCCCATGAAATACATTTTTGCTTCCTAGCATTCTATCTTTGACTTCGTTCTGGAGCTCGTAGACTTGAATTCTTCAATTTCTGCAATCTTTGTGCATTAGTAGCGATTCTTTAAGGTTCGATAACTTTGTACATTAAGTGGAGGCCTTTAACTGATCCACATCTTTGATGATCTTTGAGCTTTCATTGAGATCATCAGCCACAGTAAATCTCTGGATCACCCTTTATTGTATTGCCATCATGTAAAGTTGTGACTTTTGGACCGACATGCTCACACTTTTGAATCATGACATCTTTCCATCAGAGTAGCGGAAGCCTTCTTGGTTCATGATATTTGCAACAGTAGCGAAACATAGTATAAAAATATCGAACCACGTTATGTAGATATGCACCACCATGATTTCTTCAATTAAGTGTGGATCTTTGTGAGCATGCGGCTTTGGATTGACTTCTCATTTCGATCACCGCAACCATCCAAATGTACCGCAAACAACAGATTAGCAATAAAACACACGAAAGTGTCTTTAATCACTTCGTTGAATTGAGGTACACGCCCACGGTTCCTCGTTGATCGATACAAGCATTGCTGTGATCGGTAGGATTCCTAAGAATCTCCTTGATGGGTTTCGCAATTGTTCTAGTTGTTCTCAAACCGAACGTCTCAAAGAAGACAACACGGAGTGAGTGAACCAAAGAAATTGAGATTCACCGATTGATGAAAATGATTTGAAAAACAATCGAGTATTGCTTGAAGAAAGAGTTTTGCAATACAATGAAGGTTTTATGAGAAGGATCAATTTTCAATCAAAAACACTTTTTGTATTTGAAAAGAGTACAAATTTCACGTGCTAGCGAAAAGAAGAGATCCGCACATCGAACGGTTTTTCTAAAAGTATTTTTCAATCAGAGATACTTTTTGAATTTGAAATGAATACACATTCGACGTGCAAGAGAAAAGAAGGTTTGCACATCGAACGGTTTTTCCATAAGTATTCGTCAATTCCATTCCTGGACCAAGGTTGATTCAATAATGAATCTCCCCATCGTTTCTATCCAGTTGTCACAAGTTTGATCTTACGAGAAGATCTCACATGTCACCCACCAAGAGCTTGTTCGATGTTGGCTCTAGAAGGATTTCCATCTTCATCGTGAATACTTTTACATATCACTCGGATGTTACGGCAATACTACAAGGATAATCGTGGGACTCTTAATATATAATCTTACTTTCCACATTGTGTGAAACGACAAGTCTTCATTAATCGATGTCCTAACGAGATATTGTGGATGATCTCTTGGCTCTAGACTCAATAGTGCACATTTGGTTCACGTGTCGGAGACTAGGGAGAGGTCTCCTTCTTCAATATCAACAATCTCTAAGAAAGTCGATAGATTATGTAGGTTCCCGTGAGAATGAAACAAGCCCTTTTAAGAGGAACTTGAGTAGCTTGGGAGTTAGTGCGATGCGTCCTTTGGGTCCATGACGTCTTGTCTTCAATACCGATGTTACCATCGTTAGCATATGAATTGAACCGGTTTACGCCCTAAGGTTGAATATATGGAGGGCTATTTGTTTTCACCCTTTTCTCATTCAATTCTTTTTAATTCTTCAACCCTTGATTGCTTAACGAGACTTCATAGCAAGAACCTTGTTGGGTTTGTTCGATGGTTGCTCTATCTCGATCCGCACTCTTCCTATATCTCACTTTTCTCCTTTTATCATCATACCTAAGGACTTCTACACTAACTAGTGGATTGTCCTGGGTAGATCCCTCCGGTTCTGGCGGATCATGGGAACTAATACCTAACCTAACCATCCTTATAACACCATGCATAAAGTAAATTGGTCGGTCTTTTGGTATTGTTCTTTCCTTCATGAAACCAATTGAAAAATCATTTGGAAAAACAATAAAGGTACTTGTGATACAAGATCAAAGCATTTTGTACCTTAATAGTTTTGATCATTTAGAAAACCTCCCCCTCAACATGAGCATATGATTTAGAAATTGTTAAGCACAAGGAGGCAAGAGGACTTTGAAATATTTTCTTTGATCATAATTTTCATAGAAAAAGCCATTTGATTTTCTTGGTAAATTCTCCCCCTCAATATGTGCATAGGATAAGAGAAATCATTTTAACACATAGAGGCAAGAGTTCTTTTGAAGCACATCCACGAACACAAAAGCCATTTAAGAAACCATTCGCTCCCCTCGATATGTGCTTGAGATTCGAAGCGTTTAGCTTATATTAGAGAGAACTTGCACGGATCAAATCGATCATCATTTATCAAATTTCATATTAAATCACAAATTTCATCAAAATATCAAACCTTTGATTTTGGATCCCAAGTGATTAATTAGGTTTAGAAAACATAGAGAAAATGTGGCCCATCTTGTTTTTGGACAAATTCCTCCTCAACATCATTGTATATTTGAAATAGTTTGGCACATGGAAAAGGACTAAAACCAATTTCATTAAAAGCAGATATGAGATTTAAATCACGATCTCTCACCCGATCAAAATTTCAAACCTTTGAAATCCCAATTGATTAAATCATTTAAAAGAGTTTGGGAAAGGCGTGGCAAGATTTAAACTTTGAAAATGACCAATTTAAGACATTAAAGATTGTTAGTGTCGGTATGATAGTTTTAAGAGATCTTTAATTAAAATAAAACAATTTCACAATCAAACAAGAACGAAAAAATTTCATTTTGTAAGATCTTTGAGTTTTAAAGAAAATCATACCATGACATAACATTAAATCTTTAGATCACCACATAATTTCGTACAAACGGACTCTTTTGAAAATATATTGTTTGAAAATATTTTAAATTAAATCACTCTCCCCCTCAATCGATGACCGAAGTCGATAATTGAGTGACTTAAATTTTGATAAAATGAAGTCCGGTGATTTTCAAAATTAAGTTCAATTTATTTTCAAAACAATATTTTTCCATTTTAAAAAAAACAATTTAATCAAATTAATCAAAATTGTTTTAAAAATGGTATCCTGCACAAAGATACGTTAGGTGGTTGAGAAGCTTCTGTTGTTGTTACTGTGGGGTTTGGAAGAAAACCATCTGCTGATGCAGTAAGACTTCTTCTTACGTTGCATTTTGAATGCCAACTGAGGTCAAATTAAGCTCCGTTTCTTCAATCACTTAGAAGAAAACCATCTGCAGATGCAGTGAGACCTCTTACGTTGCATTTATGCCAACTCTCCATTGAAGTCCAATTAAGCTCCGTTTCTTCATTTGTCAACCCAAGATCTAGTTACCCTTTCCTTTCGGCATCCAAACATCATATTATGTGGGATCCTGATCGGGAACTTTCTTTTATATCCAATATACCTGCATACGTTAGTGAACACACATACAGATATATGGTGGTCGACATCACCCATAACAGCAATCGACTAATTGAAGTCAATTCAACATATCAATCAATTCATATATGGCATGGGAATAATGTGTTTATCAAACTCTAATCATCTAAACCTAACAATCATATCCTAGGAACCTAGTCCTTCAACGTAGGTTATCATCATTTTCAATTAAGCATATAGAATAACTAGATAATCTCGTTAGATGATATAGATTTGAAAACATTCTCCCCTCAATCAATGACTTATTTTTACGAAAAGTTTAAAAGCGTCAAGTCATTGATTGAGTTTTCAATTTATCTGGCTCTTGAATCGATTGTTTTAAAGCAACTCATTTACCAACATTTTTAAAAACACCAAATATTTTTCTGAAGAATTTTAGACGGAAAAACATTTGTGTAGGAACAGCAGTCCTTCGACATACTTTCCTTGTTTTGTTTTTAGGATAAGTGCACGAAATATTTTGAAAATAGGTTTAGCGCAACACTTTCCTTTCTTTAAAAGAACGGGTTGCTATCTAAAATAATAGCAAGCCATAGTTTAAGCACGGGTTACAGTCTGAAATAACTGCAAGCCATGATTAAGCGCGGGTCACAGTCTAAAGTAACTACAAGCCATCATTTGAAGCCGGGTTACTGATCAAAATAGCGTAAGCCATTTTTTTTTTTTTTTTTTTTTTTTTTTTGAGACATGTATAGAAAGAAATATTTACACCTCCTGCTCGAACTTCATCTAAAGTCCAGTGCCATTATTGAATGACATTTCTAAGACCGTAGATGTTATCGATACGAAGACATGTCTTGAGAAAACATATTTTTGGTATTTTGAAATTTTCGATTTTTATGGATTTTGAAGGTTTTATATTTTCTATTTTCTTTTGTTGGTTTTATATTTTGTATTTGGTTTTAATAATTATTTACAAAGATAGAATAGATGATATAGTTAAAGAAGATGATGATACAGTACTGAGATAATGATATCGAGCTGACCCGTTGTAGAAGATAGAAGTCATCATCCATAAACATTCACCACCAAAGCTTCGTGGCTCTTGAATCGAAGAAAGAAATTGAACCAACTGAAAGTGAGACTTTGGCGACTTCCCCAAACCGAAAATCCTTTAGTGAGCAGATTTGAAGTTGTATTTCAAGGTTGCCTTAGCCAGTGCAGAGAAGCACACCATTATCATAAATCCATTGCTCCTTTCAAGAATAATCACCGTGATTCTTCGCTCGAGGTTATATCATCAACAAGAACAACAATGTATCATCCCACATAAATAACTCTTCTCAAATTCCTTTTCCATTTGAAGTCCGACGCAATCCACTCCAAAGGTGTCAAGAGAACAATTCCCCAAGTAGTTGAGTTGATGCGATCGGTCTCTTTGTATAAAGCTCAAGAACTCTCCGAATACACATCATGAGGATAATGAAGAACACCTCCCTATGTTCACATCTTTCGTCACGATGAATGTGTATGAAGCTCAAGAAACCAAAGTACACCAATGTCCAAGAACTCTCCCAAATACACATCATGCCCGGAGAAAACACCTCCCAATGTTTGTGGTAAACAATGGCTTTCTTCCCGATGATCGTGTATGAAGCTCAAGGACCAAGTACACACATTCCCCAAGAGAGAACAACCGATAACATTGAAGAAGCATGCCGAATCACGATTATCTCTGCGGATGACAATCTCTGCGGATGTCAACTCTGGAATAAGTGATTATATCTCGAATCACCGATTAAGCTCTCAGTGAGACAATGGCGCCCCAATGTACACAATTCTCTCCCCGATGATTGCGATAACATCGAGATCATCACACACCGATGTTCCTCTTTATCTTGAAACTTTCATTTACATCACTTCCCCACGACGTTGGAATAAGAACACTAAACGCTTTGATGAGTAAAACCTTGAGTTTCTACGTGGTCATGACATTTGTTTTCCGGGATATCATCAATCACTTAGAAGAGTTAAGTTCATCAAGTTTACTCGCCATGAGTCAAACCTTGAGTTTCTCTGCGGTCATAACATTTGTCTTCGGGATATCTTCAATTACTTAGAATTATTAAGCTCATCAAGTTTACTCGCGTTTGGTGCTTGTCTCCTTCCCCTTGTTGGTTTTGACACTTCATAATCAACAAAACATTATAAGCCCAAATACTTGAAATCTGTTGAGAAGATCGCTTGAAGTCTTTGTGAGAATCAACATCTTTGAATAATGTGAGCAAGTCTAATTGGGGATTAAATCGGACATATCACTCTCCCCGTTAGTGCTCTCCCTAAACCGACAATCTGTTTGATAAATGCCCAGTTAAGAAGAAGTCTTTAGATCGTTAAATTGCAACTCGTCTTTAGTCTTCTATCATGTAGCGAGAAAATGTAGAATGGATCAGACTCGACCTTCTTCAAGATTGTCCAATTGGGAATAGATAGTTAACATCTTCAACTTACCAAAACAAGAACATCACCAAAAGCATCCCAATCAACTTACATCTTGCAAATCCCTTAACTAAAATCCTCCCAATCAAACAAGAACGAAAGATGTTCATCAAGGAAATCGACAATCGGGCATAGCGAACACATAAGATGGTAACACCAAACTACCAATCACATCAAACAAGAATAGAGATTGTTCGGAATCATCATGTTGATGTATCGTGAAGCATTAAGCGGGAGCACTTTGTCGATAAACTCATCAATCCGAGTGAAGATGTCAACCAACGGCTCTTAGAAGAAACTCCATGTAAAGATGACCCGATAAGAAGAAGCTCGGTTCTTACATGAGTTAGGAGCGTAAGACCATAAATTCTCAAAATCAATCAACCATGCGGTAATTTCACACTTCTTCTCCCCTCAAGAATTGCATACGGAGTTGCCATTCTTGATTAAATAAGTGAAAATCATCCGAATGTTCTATTCACACTTCTCTCCCATAAAATAAGCACATGATATCGCCATCTTCATTATAATCGAGCAAGTGGAATGAGAAAACAATCGGTGGTAGCCAGTTCACTTGATGGTGAATCGCATGGAAAAAGTATGAAGCATGTTGATGAGAATGGTCATAATAGAAGATTTCTCTTGAGAAGATAAAGCGCACCGACACGTACACTTTTCTTTTCTTTAGAGAACGAGGTTTGAATGAAGTATTCAAACGTCATTATCTCACTCTTTTCACTCTTTAGGCAAAACATGTAATCATCCCCATTATCATTCGAGAGGGCTTTTGACGTGACGGTGATGGAAAACCCAATATGATGAATTTGACCTCAAGTAAACTAACCCGAACTCGTGACTTAAACTTGCACATATGTAACAAAGAGCGGTGCCGATTTCCATTAGCATCTCTAAGTACTCTCTATGGACTCTATACTCTTCAACCAACCAACCAACCATCATGTAATAGATGTACATTACCTCTCGAAAATCCACAATTGAATGTGACACTGAGCACTACAACGTAACTCCTTAAAGTGATAGTTATTTTGTGGTGGTATGAGCCCAATTCCCCCAAGTGGTAAAAGAAAAGGTAAAAGACACCCAACAATAACTAGATTTCCAAGTCTTCATTTTTAATAATAAGCTCGAACAAGGATCATGAAGAATCTTCATCCAACCATCCCCGATACCTTGAGATACTCAGTACACTTGCAAGTGATATTTCACTTCAACCTCAAATAAATAATACTGAATTGACGCCGTTGTCACATCTTCTGATTAATAGCGCAAATCTAGCCTTCTTTGACATTTAAATGAACTTTGATAATGGTTTCATCCGGACCATGGTTAAAAGCACATAACCCCGTAAAACCATATAATAACCACACTGCCATGACGAATATCCAAACACACATCCAATTCATGAAGTACACCCTTTTATCTCTTCTTAGAAACAGAAACCGTAGCATCAGCATCAAAAGAGATATCGAAATACACTTTCCTTTCTCCAAGATGGTTCCATCATTACGGGATTTTACAACTCTATGGTTTAAACCGAGAAATAGTTTCTTCGGCGGATTTTACAAAACCAAGAATAAACCGTAAGATAGATCCGAAATGCACTTTACTATTACCGGGATGTTTTCATTATCACGGATTTTACAAGTCTATGATTTAAACCGAAATAGTTTCTTTCGCGGGATTTTACAAAATCAAGACAAAACCGTAAACAATGTCGACTTGAATGTGTTATGACAACTTTGGTTTCGTGAATATCTGCTTTAGGGAACATCACGGTTCATTAATGGTTCATTATCCAACATCAGCAAAATCATCAACCATCCAATAAGCAATTTGGTAAACACATCATTCACACTTCTGTCGGCTATTGTAGTGACCACATGGAGAAGTAAACCCGATATACCAAATTTGATCATGAAAGAGAATTCCCCAGATTTGTTACTTAAACTTGTACAAATCCTTGTGAAAAAGAAACGGTGTACCCAAAGTACAAAACCTCTTGACATATCCTCAACTGCGTGGGACACCGAAGTGATAGTTACGTTGTGGGTTAAGCAAGAAGGAATCACCAAAGTAACTAGATAGCCAAGTCTTTATCACACTAAATAAATGCTCAAACAAGTCATCTTCGCGGAAGGGTAGAAAGAAAGAAGACGAAATAAGTAAACACGCCCGGAAAACCTCACTTCATATCCAAATAAGAAATACCGTCCACACAACCCCGTAGTCAACATTTTCCGATAAACACTTCAGGCCGCGACATAATATTCATCTTGAAAATGTAGACACCAAAGTACCAAACCTCATAAGATAACGAATCTCAATATCATAACAAATATTATAGCCAAACCGCATGATTTACATTCAATACGCACGTCTTGAATCTCATCATTAAGTCTCATGATCATCAAATCTCATAACTACAATCCAATATTGAGAAGCTCATACCGGATCTAATTCAGGCACATATCTGGTTCAACACACGGTCATAATAATCCGGGTCAAATTAAAGCTCACATACACACAACAATTTTACTTTAAACTAACTTTCAGTAATCCAAAATGCTCCAAATTCTCACATATCAAATCGAGTCCACGTCGATTCAAACCCGATCCAATAATTGTTAATATCAACATATTCGTGATATATCAAGGAATACCGAAACAACCGGATTATGAATACCCAAACAATGTCCAAGTCCTCGAATGGATACCGACAACAATATCCAAAAATGTGAGTTTTCAACATATCCGAATCATGAATGGACCTAATAGCAATGCGTGAACTCAATATCATGTCTCGATACCCGCATGGATTTTGCAGTCCACTGATACACGTTCCATGAATATTTCCCAAAGGTTGCTCAGACCATCTGATCATGAAAGCTTAACACATATTACACCACACGAAAATATGATTGGTTCTTGAGATACGTTAATATTGAATTTGAGATACGTTTTTCATAAGTATGATTGTGTTTATACAAAAGTTGGACGTTCCTTGTTCGGGGCTCCGGCTCTCGTACCAATTGAGGATTGTTGCTTGAGACCTGCGCACTAAGAGACAAAAGACACCGTTAGGCTTATCGTGGGATTGTCTCCCACGATTATCCTCCGGCGTGAGAGTAAGTAATCGGTTTAAGGTTAAAGGAGAATTAGGGTTTCAGATCGTACCTTTAACGAGGGATGTGATTCCCTTTATATATGCACGGAATCCTTGTTGGTTCCGTGTTCCCCAACCAGCGTGTCCGCCTAAGTCGGTTGGAATGATAATCCTCTTATTTAGAAGATATCGGATATCTCTTCCATGAATAGCTTTGGGCTTGGGCCTTGTGAGCCCAAACTTCTGTCAGTGTAGCCCGACTGTCAGGGCTAAGTTAGTGTTGGACTTTAGCGGGTTCGTGACCGGATATAGACTATCGTCATCATGTCCCCAGTCTAGTATCGCGATTGCATAGCTGCGGATGCTAGACTAATAACCGTAGTCAATAAAAAATAAGCGAGGCGTAGCAAAACGACCAAAGATATCCGCTTGATCGTTGTATCTAGCCGTAATATTAAAAATGGGCGCCTCGTAAATCGGGAAAGTTCTCGCACCGTGTCCCATCAAGCAATCTCAACCACACGGTTAGGGTTGGTGGAGTCCACGTGTCTCTCATCGCGTGGATCCGAAAAACTATATAACATATCGTTTCATTTTCACTGTGTATCTCACAGTAAAACTCAATCCGCCATTGTTAAAGCACTCTTGTAGTTACAATCTAGAAAATAGCCTACCCCAAAGGTAATCGCGCGCGCGCAGATCAAAAATAATAACACTATGGTCAACGGTTATGCGACTTCCTCCGATCTCACGTGAGCGATCATTGAATTCACCTCGGATTACTTTATACCCTGGATGTGCATCCGGTTGTTCCGGGTGCACAAGCAACTAATGCAGACTTCCCGAAGGAAAGTGGGTGTATACCACGATTATTAATTCGCGAATCAACGTGTGCCCTGTCGCGCTTTACGTGGCGTGTTAAACTATTATAATCTGCGCATATCGCGGTTTACCTTTGTATTAGTGCGGCCAAATTACCAATTTTGAAGTAAATTGCCGTTTGTTGGCTATTAACCCCACCATCCACTTATTAGTGCCTTTTATCACCTCGTGGGCACATGGGTGGGTATCTTTCTGTGACCTTGTTGGTAGGTTGCGGTGTTACGAATAAACTAGATTCACTTAGGAGCTGGGCGAGTATTTCTTACGGGTAGATGATACATGCTTTCCACAGAATTATGATTTTTATACCGGGGTACATTAGAGAGGATGAGTGCCCTTGCAGGGTCTTATAGCGGCGAGGATGCGGGCCGATAAATGCTAACCGCATCCCATTAGTGCTATCTGAGGATTTTGGTACACATGGGAATCGGTAGTAATTATTTTGGTCCCAGTTGAGATCCCAATCTTCTTAGGCGCCCATGGTCGGGGTGGGTACTTATTCCTCCGTACCTCGTGTGTAAATAATGTAAAGCATTCTTCAATTTTTCGCGCATTGTATAACACGTGTATATGTTGTCTTGTATTGCGCGAGATGGATCTATTCACCGTAAATCGATTCAGCGAAGCCCGTAGAGGTAACGGCGAAGTGCGGCCCTTGAAGGATGATGAGGAACCGATCCTAGACGTTACCGCGGGGCGTACTATGGAGCTGAATTTAGGGGAAACAGGAACCAGCTCCTCGGTCGCAGTGGAGGCGACACCACTGCAAAGTATGCCAAGTCCCAAAGTGCCTTCCCATGTGGCGCAGCCACCACCCGTAGCAGTGCCGCATCCTATAGAGGAAGAAAAAGAAGAAGCTGGGCTCATTCGTAAGAGAACACGAGGAGATGATGGCGCAGGCACTTCTAGGAAAAAACGCCCTGTAATCCATACTGTGGAGGTATCGTCTACTGATGAAGCATCTTCGCATCCCTCGGCTAATATTCCTGGACCGCAGTGAGTGATGCCTTCAATATATATATTGTTTTCTTTTGTTGGTTGATGCGCCAGTTGTGTTAGATGTAAGCCTAACAGTTCTTTGTAGCGTGTGCGGGATGGAGAAGGTTTGAGTTACCCCAGGCGGTCCGGCCCGTTCTGCGCATTACGAGCCGCGTAGTCGAGCGATGAAGACACATCACGATGCGATCGCCCATAGAGCAACTGGTCGAAGAGTTGGTGCGGTCTGCACATCGAACCGCTAATTGTGGTGAAAGACCAGTGTCTGGTGGGAGTAGTCAAGATTCGCAAAGGACGGACAATAGCATTCTTTGGGCCTTGTGGCGAGCACCGGCGCGCGCTTGATAGCGCTCAAGGTGAGGCAAAGGATCGGCGTGTCTGTGAAGCGGTGAGGAAAAATGGCGCGATGTGCCAAATAAACCAGGCGTCACGGATGTTGCCGGGTACAAGTCTGCGTGCCACTGGGTACTTAAATATCTTGAGAAGGGCAAAGATGCGATGACATCCCAACTTGAAGAGTTTTGTGCTATTGTGAAAAATGCACTGGAGGTGCAAGAGGCAAAACTGCGCAAACATAGCATTGAGTACGACGAGGAGTTGTATCCCCAGCTGACGTCTACTATAGCTGAGCGCAGGTGGCTCGTAGGACATGGTCTTCGTCTTGCTGCACTTAATACTATGGAGTCACGAGTAGTTCTTGCTTCGGGAAGTAGTTCGGTGCGCCTGGGCGTGGCAAAGCGGTGTGGAGAAGCGCATGTGGCGGAATCATTAAGGTACCCGTTGACGAGGTACCAAATTATGATGCTAAGGCGTATGATCACACAGTTCTTTGCAATGAAAAGGATGAAGGAGTTAGAGCTCCTGATTCTTGAACTTGGCGTGATCGAGTTATCTATAAACGTCATCATGGCGGGATTGACTCTTAGCGTCACGAAGCCCGGCCGGATTACTTCTTGAAACCCCATGACTCACAAATGCGAATTTTTGCTGTTTCGCGTCAAGGATATTTTGAATCCGTTTGCTTTAGAAAAGAAGTACCTTTGAAGGAGGTCTTGAAGCGCATGCGACCGAGCTTGCCCAAAAGAAAGGTATCAAAGGAAAGCAATCTTGTGCGGGGTTGATGCGGCGCGACCAAGGTCCGATGGGGTCTTGGGTAAGTGTTGCTACTGTGTCTCGGCAGGATTCAGATCTGTTGAGGAAGCTTGACGAGGCCAAAGATACTTCGAACCGCGTGGGTGGCTCATCTATTGAGCGTTGTAATAGTTGGTAGGCGTACATGTTGTAAAGTAGCAACCCTTTTGTAATAACTCGTAGTTATTTAATAAAAACCATCTTGTATCATTGCCATTCGTAGCATACATACTTGTCTGTTTGTATTTGCGTAAAAGATGTATATGCAAGTGTGTGTAATGCAAGAAATCCATAATCATGTATGAAGATCCTAAGATACTTAAAAAATAATTTCCAAGTATCATCGTGATTGTGTATGTTAATGATATGCAGCGTACTGTAAATACCAAATTTAAGGAATCAAGTGTCTTGGTTCCAAAGTTGTTAAACATGCAAATGTGCGTTGTTGCGTATCCGTCGTGGGATGCGCACAAAGCTTATTCCAACGTCTTGAGAACAAGGTGTTTAACAAGGATTCGTGATCCGGTGTTGATGGGTTTGCAACCCTCTTATTCAACAAGTTGTTTAGTAGGTTAACTTATCCTTTTACCATCGTGGGTTTTAATGTAGTGCATGCTGCGCCGTGAGCAAGAAATTAAAAATTGTTAAAACATACGGTATATAGAATAACAATGTAAGATATGTCATGAGTTAGCTAGAAACCGCACGTTTTATTATGATACTTGCAAGTTTTATAAGAAAGAAATAAAGAAGACATTATACTAATGAAAAAAGTAAATACGTGAATGTTTATTTGGCACTTGATAAAGTGCGGGGCGTCGGAGCTACGGGCAGTAGCCATTCCTATAGGTAACACCTCTTGAGGTTGCATATGTTCCATGTCTTGTGCAGTTCTCTACCATCGAGCCTCGTAACTTGTATGCTTTGTTCTGATGCTTGATAACCTCGTAAGGTCCTTCCCACTTTGGTCCGAGCTTGCCCGTGTCCTCTGCATGGCTCGCATCATTAAGCGCGGTGAGACGAAATCACACAGTCTAAATGAGACACCTGCGTACTTTGGTATCATAGTATCCTTTCATTCGTGACTTTGATTTCTCTTCTGTATCGCTGCGCGTTCCGCCTTTCCTCAGCGGTGTCTAAATCGGCCTTGTTTTGTCATCATTGGTTGCCACGTTAATTTCGGTGGTGCGAATAGTTGGCATTCAATTTCGGTGGTTTGGCTATACGTCCCATAGACTAGTGAAAAGGGGTGTCTCCGTCTTTGGTCTTTATGGAAGTGCGGATGCGCCCGGAACATCGAGAGCTCTTCCACCCATCTTCCTTTGTGCCTGTCCAGGCGCGCTTTAATTCCTTCACCCAGGCTTCGATTTGCGCGCTCTACTAAGCCATTGGTTTGTGGGTGTTTAACTGATGCGAAGTGCTGTGTGATGTTCAACTTCTCGCACCAATCCTTGAAAGGATTTTCGCAGAATTGTTTTCCGTTGTCCGAGATGATTTCGCCAGGTAAACCGAAGAGGCATACAATGTTTTCCCAGACGAAGCGTTTCACCTGGTTCCCAGTGATTGTTACCACTGCTTTTGCTTCGATCCACAGTAAAGTAATCTATGGCAACTATGAGGAATTTTAATCCTCCCGGCTGCGATTGAAAAGGTCCCGCAATGTCGATACCCCACTTGTAGAATGGCCATGGGGATGTGATTGGTGTTAGCTTTCGTCTTTGTGGTTGGCGGCGGGACGGGTCGATGAACTTGCAATCGTTGCACTTCCTTATTAAGTCCAGCGCATCGCGGTGCATGGTTGGCGATAATACCACGATCGCGTGGCGCGTGCCTGGCGGACCGTGGTCACGAGTGCATCTTTGCATGAACCTTCATGGATTTCGCGACACGTAATTTGCTTGTAGTGGTCCTACGGTAGAGCCATGGTTGAAGGAAGGAGCGTCGATGCAGTATGTTGTCTCGAGTTCGAATCTTTGTCTTTGTCGCCGTATCCTGCGAGCTTCATACATTCTTGGGGTAAGATTACATTGTTTAGGAATTCCGTTATCGGTGTCATCCATGTAGGACCTTCCTCCTCTATTCTTGTAGAGACTTCCATCTCGATATGGATTTGCTTTTCGTGTTTCCACGGCACTTGCTTTGACGGATGTGCGAAGCTTGTCGAGCGATCTTGCTTTAGTGCATCGCCTTGCGGTTTTCTCCTCTAGGAATTTGCTTGATGGAGAATCTATCAAAGCCTTTAATCGGTGTCTTGGTCTTGTCGAGATCTTGAATCATATTTTCTTCTTTAGCCACGTATTCACCCAACACGTGGTTGGCTACTAGCCGGAATCCACATTGCTTCGAGTTCGTGACGCCCATCCGAGCTGCAATGCGTGGTCCGGCGATTAGAGCTTCATATTCGCCTCATTGTTTGTCGTTTGTAAATTCAAAGCGCGGTGCGTAAGTGAATTCCATTCCTCCGGATTTGTGAGAATGAGGCCAGCTCACGATCCGTCCACGCATGAGGATCCATCGATAAACAAGATCCATGGATCTTGTAGTACCTTCTTACTTAGGCGGGTATCTCGCCGGTGTTTGGCTTCTCGATGATGAAGTCTCGCGGAATCGTCCTTTGATTGCGGTGCGTGGTGCGTAAAAGATGTTGTGTTCACCTAGCAATACACTCCACTTTTGAGTCGGCTGATGCATCGGGTTTGGAGATGATCTGCTTGATCGGTTGATGCATGATTCTCGCTATCGGGTGCGCTTGGAAGTACTGCGTAGTCGTTTGGCGAAAACCAATGCCGAACTAACTTTTCCATTCTGTTGTAATTCATCTCCGTCTTCTTGGCGCTTTGCTTACAAAGTAGATGGGGTTTGTCTTGAATCCCTATCTGTTAGTAACCTTCTTGCTACCGATCGATTACCGAACAAGTACATAATCGGGTCTTCCCTAGTCGGGATGCAACAAGTGTTGGGGCGTTGCGGATCTTGTTTAAAAGCGAGTGAAGGCCATACGCCTCCGTGGTCCACCCGAATCACCCTTCTTTATGCACTTCTTGAGTGTCTTGAAAAGGGTAGCGATTTTCTGTGACTTAGATAGGAACTTTGTTTAGGCGGCCAACTTTCCGTTAAGGATTAGACTTCCTTCAGCGTGCGGTGAGGAAGATCGATGACCGCCTTTGTCTTTCTGTGCATGGTTTTATACCGTCGGGTTCTATAAGGTATCCAAGAAACATGCCTTGATGGCTCAGAAGGTACACTTTTCGGTTTAGCTTCATGTTGATCTCGTAGGGTTTTGAGCGTTTTCTCAATGTCGGCGTACTAACTCACCTTCAAGATGGCTCTTTATGACTAGGTCATCAACATAGACTTCTAGATTGCGGCCCACCCTTTTGAAAGCATTATCTACTAACCGTTGGTAGGTGGCTCCGCGTTCTTGAAGCCAAAGGGCATTTTTGTGTAACAATAAACGCCTTGGCTTGTGTGGAAGGTTTTTTCCTCGTCCTCTTTAGCCATCTGATTTGATGATATCCTTTGTATGCATCGAGGAAACACTTTAATGGGTATCCGCAAAGACTCTACTTTCGATCTATCTACGGTAATGGATAGCGATCTTGTGGACATGCTTTGTTAAGGTCGGTGTAGTCTACACACATACGCCACCGCCGTCGCTCTTCTTTACCATGGTTGGATTGGAAAGCCACCATGGTAATTGCTCATTTCTCGCTTTTGCATAATTCCCCGCATCCACAAGTTTGTGTACCTCATGCGGGGATTACTTGCGCTCTCTGGAGCACTGCGCTTCTTTTGGCGTATTGGTGAGTACCGCGGATTTGGAGTTCGGATTCTCGGGTCTATGCTCTGTTATGGGCGTGGTACTCCGGTCATGTGTTTTGGCTCCCATGCAAAAATGTCTAAGTTCTTTTGTAGATGCCGCACTTTATGACCTCTTTTTTTTCACCAGTCGATCCAACGGTGACCTCGATAGATATTTCACCGCTGCAGGTATTGATGGGTGGTGCAACCTCTGATTTGGAGTTACGCATTGCACGTTGTTACGTGAGGGACGGTCTTTGTTTCACCATAATCGTGTTACATTCTCTATGTGGGATAGTAGCCTTGTGAGAGTAACAATGCCTCCTTCCTTGGAATTTAAGCATCCGTCTTGTTGTTGGCATCACGATAGGCGATATCGAGTCTCCAAATAATGACATTATATGGCGATGGAGATTTGATCACCATGAATTCCATCCAGGCCGTCGCGGAATGTTGTTCATTTTCGATCTTGTTTTCTATCCTGCGATCTGAAAATATGATTGGTTCTCCCGACCGATCTCTTTCTCTTCCTCTTGCATGAGATACGTTAATATTGAATTTGAGATAAAGGGAGTAGTAAGGAGACGTTTCTACTCCACTCGTGGTGGTTGTAGTGGCTTGGGTTGTTCCCGATTCCAAGTATGATTGGTTATTCCAAATGTTGCTCAAGCCCACTTCAACACCATGTGCATCAAATCCCATAATACACCATACGGTCCAATCTCACTCTTCATCCGATCCATTAATCAAAAAGCCCACTAAGTCACCAAGCCAGCTTCAACACCATGTGCATCAAATCCCATAATACACCATACGGTCCAATCTCACTCTCCATCCGATCCATTAATCAAAAAGCCCACTAAGTCACCTTATAGCCGATCCATTCCAGTTCCAGAAATCACACAAACCCTAATCATAAGGGTATTTAATACCCTATTCACACAAAATAACAACCCTAATCACTCAAATAATTATCCGCCTCTCACTTACCTGCATCAAACCCTAATATCACTCAAACCCTACCACAAATCTATTAACAGACCGCCTCTTTTTAACACTTTGTCTAAACCAGGTCATAAACACAATCTAAGATAAAAGAAATCGCCTCCTCACCTAATATTTCTCATAAATAACATCTTAACGCAGCAAGGTTTATGCACACCTCAAGATCCTTTCCATTCCATTAATCATCTGATCGGCTATGACTCACCACAGGGATGGTTTGATTCCATATGAGACGGCATCAAGGTCTTAACAAACATACACGGGTAGGTTTTCTTTTGAAAAGTATTTATCTTTCTTGATGTTCGAAAAGTGTTTGAGATGAAATAAACGAACGAATGAAAAGATTATAACCTAATTTTTATAAATCTTATCATTAAGTTCGGATAGTAAGAGATAGTGAATGAAAGGTTTTGATTAATCTCATACATACTTGAAATGTTTATCAGATTTAGCATAGATTGAATTAACGAAAAGGAAATAACATCCATGTTATCTTCCTTATCAAATGATTCGGATATTATCAAACATCTTTGGATCAGTGATGGTTTCAAACTTTCGTGGGATGGCCTTTAATAGCCTTGATGTAACATGAACAAAACGAAAGTGTAACTGAGATCCTTGATATATGTGTCATTCATCAGTTTCGAATTATATAGTTTGCTTCTGATGTTGAACTAGGACCAGTGATGGATGAAACTGAGGTCTAGTTATAGTTTTGGTATATGGTATGTGGTATTTGTTGTGGTCAAGATCTTGATTGACAGAAATTTGGTATTAGTTGACAGATGATGGCATAAGCCTGAAGTCGAGAGTCATGGTCATTATCTTCTTCTTTCATTCTCTTTCAAGTTGCTAGTCTTCTGATTCAAGTTGCTACTTTAGTTACCAACTCGATTCAATACCAAATAAACCATATACGAGTTAACAACACGCATAAGTAACAACACGCTCAAAAGCGGGTTGAGTGCAACTCGCATCAGCGGCAACTCGCTCAAAAGCAAGTACAAGAAAACCAAATGCGAGTTAAGTAACTCGCATGAAAGTACCCAACTCGCTTTAGAAAAGCAGCTGCAACTCACATCAGTACATAGTATCTGGACATCTTTTGACAGCATCTCGCTTACTCTTCAAAAACGTTATAACAACTCGCATATGGCAAGTCGCATAGCACCATAACTCACCCACTCGCTCAAAAGCAACTCGATATGGCAAGTCGATTTTGTACCAACACGCATGTTTAGCAATCGAACTGGATAGAATATCAACTCGCATAAAAGAGTAACCACAACTCGCATTGAAGAAACTTGACCAAAACGCATTCAAAAATTTACATGTGATGCAGATTTGTAATCCGTAAAACAAAGGACCACCTTAAAAACATAAACCGCTTTGATTCGAGTTAAGAACCAAGATAAACAAATAACGCTTTATAACATGCTCAACCAACAAGACCATTTTAAGTGTAAAGGATTCAACAAAAAACTGTTAACATGCTCAAACTGATAACACCCATAAAACCAGTAACACCACATTCGTCATATACTTAACACACAATCACATCCGCATCAACCACGCATCAAAACAAGTTACCAAGCACCATTCGAGTCAAACCGCATACAACAAAAACCATCCGAATCAACAAAAACAACAAAACCTAGGCTCTGATGCCAATTGTAGGATCGTGAATATTATGTTATTTGATGATTCGGGTGGTCTAGGACAATGATTAAACAAGAAAGCCATTAGAGAGATGAAGAGAGTTGAGAGGAGGTTCCTTGAAGAGAGTTGCTTTAGAAAAGTGAAAGGTTTATTCAAAGAAGCCACACCCCTTCCATGGATGGAAGGGGTATTTATACTTACAAACAATACGTCCTCCTATCGGACTGTGGATCAGGCATACAGTGGGTAAAGACCCGTCCTTCCTCCACGGTGTTGCTCTAAACTAAACTACGCTACAAAGTAACTAATAAACTACTAAATAATGTAAACAACAACAAATCTACGAGCTAACATATGCTAGACCATTATTGGGGTGACCGACTCTTTAACATGGAATTTTCAATTCCTAACAACCACAAAACTTGACTTCCGAAATCTCCAAACCCACGTTCAAAACTGATAGCCAACACATAAGAACCCACATACATATGTTTTTTTAAGTTTTCATCCGCTTTTATACGTTTCGTCCGTTTTTATATGTTCTCGTATGTTTTTTATGTTTTCATCTATTTTTATACGTTTTCACCCGTTTTTATACATTTTATTCCGTTTTTCTTACTATTTCATACATTTTTATCCGTTTTTCCCACTTTTATCCGTTTCTATACGTTTTCGTCCTTTTTATAAGTTTTCATTTGTTTCATACGTTTATATATTTTCGTCCATTTTTTACATTTTCATCCATTTTTATACGTTTTTGTCTGTTTTTATATGCTTTCAACAGTTTTTATACATTCTCGATAGTTTTTTTTTTATGTTTTTATACGTTTTCGTCTGTTTTTATACGTTTTCATCAATTTATATACGTTTTTGTCTGCTTTTATATGTTTTCGTTCATATTTCTTACGTTTTTATACGTACAAAAGCGGATAACTGCGGATAAAATGGATAAAAACGTATGAAAACGCAAGAAAAACATATGGAAAACGTATAAAAATGGACGAAAACGTAAAAGACGTGAAAACGTATAAAACGGACGAATACGTATAAAAACAGAAGAAAACGTAAAAAAATGTATAAAAACAGATAAACACATATAGGAATGGATAAAAGCGGATAAAAACATATGATAACGTATAAAACGGACGAAAACGTATAAAAACGGACGAAAACGTATAAAAACAGACGAAAACGTATAAAAACGAATGAAATCATAAAAAAAAAGATGAAAACATATAAAAACGGACGAAAACGTAGAAAAACGGGTGAAGACGTATAAAAGCAAATTGAAACGTAAAAAACATATTTATGTGCTAGAGTGCACTAGTTGACTTTCGTTGTGTTTATTGCATGAATTGTGGTTGTTATCAATTACATTCATAGAAATAGGGTATTTGGCACCTCCGTACGACCTTAGGAATACAACGCGCCAATTAAACAAGGATGTGATAATTCGGCTAATCAATAGGAGATAACTAGGGAGTAGTAAAATCTACGTGAACATGCTTTTACCTATCATAAGAATCTCAATTTAATTTACTTATCATTTAGTTTTAATTAATTTAATTAATAGTTTTAAAAAGTTGATAATCAAACATCCTATCAAACACCAAGATTTTACTTGCTTTCATAAAATATAAAAAGATAAAAAGAACCATCCCTCACCTTAGACCTATTCGTTATACATCTCGACCTTCCCAACAGTATTCCCCTAGAGAACGATTAATCCCCCGTGTCTTACCTATACTACACTACAACGGTTAAGTACACTGCCTAGGAGGATTGTAAAACTCGTTGTGAGGTTTGCAAGAATCCGCATCAAGTTTTTGGCGCCGCTGTCAGGGAATAGTTTAGGTCGTTTAGGTCTACTCACTTGATTCCTATCAAGTGAGCTTTTATTTTCATTTTATTAGCTTCCTAGTAATCTATCTTTTTCTTTGTTCCCTTTGTTCATAAAAACTTCTCATTTTCCACCATGGTGAATGAGATGCCTTTTCACCAAGACCCACTAATTCATAACCTACCACCACAACATGACCAACCACCACAAGACCTACCCATTCCCAACCAACAAGACCCGCCGAGAGCCCTTACTCTTGGTGAATACTGTAGACCAAGCCATCAAGGCTATAGAAACACCATTGAGCTTCCACAACAAGCTCAAATTACGGCCGTACGATCCGATACCATCCGGTTGGTTCAAAACGGATGTGCACTCTATGGACTTTGTTCCAAAGATCCAAATCAACATCTCAAGGACTTCCTTAAAATTGTCACTTCAATTGACCTTGATGTTGCTACTCGAGAGACAACGAGACTGCGTCTCTTCCAATTCTCTTTACGTGATCAAGCTTGCAATTGGCTTGAGCGGCTACCTGCAGGATCTATCTCTTGTTGGGATGATCTTACTACCCATTTCCTTACTCAATTCTTTCCACCGGGAAGGACTACTAATCTTAGGAATGACATTTTGATGTTCCAACAACATCAAAGTGAAACTCTCTATGAAGCGTGAAATCGATTCAAGGACTTACTCCATAAAGTCCCTCACCATGGCATTGATCTTTGGCTTCAAATCTAAAGTTTCTATGATCATGTCAATCTCTCCACAAGGCAAACCATTGACCAAGCGGCCAGTGGTAAGCTTCATGATCTAACCGCGGAAGAAACATGGGGAATAATAGAGGACCTTGCCCTCTATGACAACGAATGTTGGAACGACCCCCGTGAGGTGAGCAAAACCGTCAAGGAAATATCCTTTCCTTCAAATGACTCACATACTTCCATTGGTAGGATTCTTGAACTTGAAGATCAAGTCAAATATCTAATGAGTTTCTATGAAGCTCCTAGACCTGCACACCAAGTGAACAACATCACTTCCTCATTGTGAGTTATGTAGTGGTCCTCACGACACTCGTGATTGCACGAAAATCCTCGGACAAGCTTTTGCTGACTACGCATCTTCGCGTCGACGGAGCGGGAGAGAAGTGGTACACTTTTGAACTCGAGCAAAACAACTTAGGTGATTCATATAACTCCTCTTGGAGAAATCACCCACACCTTAGGTGGAAACAAAACCTAAACCCGCCTCAAAACAATTATTCAACTCCACCTAATCATTTTCAACCAAATGGTTCGTCCTCAAACTGTAACTTTAACAACAATCCTTCCATTTCCACTAAGTCCAACAATCTTGAAGGATTAGTGTCTAATTTTATGTCATCTCAAGAAGCTCGACGTCACGGTTTGAAGCCGATTTCAAACAACAACAAAGCGAGATGACAAATAAAATTGACAATTTGTTGAAGGCTTTTAACAATCACATGACAACTTTGCCTAGTAAACCTTCTAAAAACATTGAAATCAATGATCCATCCTCATCAAAACATGTTCATTTCGTCAATGCTATCACTCTAGTGCCACTGAGTAGGGATAATAAGGAAGAAATTGAGGATGATCCTAATAATGAAATAGACGAATTAGAGGAGGATTACTTCAATAAGTCCTCTCACAACGGATGAATTGGCCTATCATAAATATTTGTTACGCAATCCTAATCCACCTTATTACATGGTACTACCAATCATACAAAAGGGTAACCCATCAAATATAAATTTACCATGCAATATTGGGCATGCGCATGTGTGGAAAGCGTATACTGACCTTAAGTCCCCTATGAACATTATGACTACGGTACACTACAATTGGATCACGAAAAAATAATTACTACATAGGAAAAATCCCGTTACGGTTAAAATAAGTAATTTTGTAAGGAGAGTTAAGGGGATGCATGTATTTGTTGAGAACTTCACATATGTCACCGACTTCTTGATAGTGGAGGACATTAGTCCAGAAATTGATTGTAGTTTGTCTCATGTAGCTTTAGGAAGACCATTCGTGGAAGTTTCTAAAATGACTTACGACCCATCACTTGGGGTAGTTAGGTTTAAGGATGAGAGTGACGATGTTGCATACCAAAAGCCATATAATATTGAGCAATACCGACTATTGTCAAACTTAGAAAAGGAACTCCAGCCATCAATCTACTATAGGAATGATGAGGATAGGAAGAGAGGTGTTGATTATGTGATGAGAAAAACATTCGGGTTTTATAAGGAGTGTCTAGAATTACGATTGGAATATAAAACTAAGATTGAGAATAGTGTTGAGAACGTGACGAAGGGTGAAGTCACATAATAGGTTATGACTTTGAGTCTAGCTACAAGACTCGTAAATAAAGATAAGCGCATCTTGGGAGGCAACACATGTTTATTTGTTTGATTGTTTGTGTGTCATATATGCCTCCTCATTATTGTTTAATTTCTATGTTTCAAATACTATTGTGAACATGCTTTATTTTGTTTTTAACGTCGCCTTAATTACATCTAAATGTATTTTGCAAAAAGATAAGTGTAGGGAAGAACACATTTGTTTATTAGAACAAAATTGAACATGAAATTAACAATACATGATGAGCATCTATTTATGTGTTTGTTTGAGTCATGTGCTTGTATCGAGTCACAATGGTTATTTTGCAGTAATTTCCAGGTTCTAAAGAGGTAAAAATTTTCAGAAAACAAAGTTTAAAATTCTGTAAGATCAATCCCGACGACGTCAGGATCTATAACCTGACGGCGTCAGGTACTGTAGCAAATAATTTTCCAGATTTTTGTTTTTCTGTCGAGACTGCATTTCTAAAATTTTCCCAGAATTTTTAATTTTCCAGGAACATGCAAACATATATTTTGCAAGCATTATATTTTACTCGCTTTCTTGTTTAGATTTATTTTATATATAGTTTAACCTCTGATTTTACGTGAGGTTTCGTGTTCATTTTCTTAGAATTTACAGGTTATATTGGACAAGAAGATGCCAGTACACAATGGGAGCAACAATTATGATTGACTTATTCTTCTTGGAGGAGGATTTAACCTTGATACTACACCTATCATACCGAGCTAATCAGGAGAGTACTATTTTTTTCTCTTTTATTTACTTCTTATTATCATAACCGTGATACTTTCGTGGAACATTGGGGACAAGGTTCATTTTTAGTAAAAGAAGGGAAAAAAGGATACCTTAGAAACTATTTGCTCGCTTGATATTTGTCTTGTCCTTAGTAGTAGTGTAATAAACTTAAAGAAAACTTGTTAGGGCAATTTTAGTACCAAATTTTTAATTTTTTATGATATTTATGAGCAAAACTTTAGACTTAATAAAGCGTCTCATAGATAGGAGTTATATGACTAGCACAAAAACCTTTACCACTCAAATTTCACCCCAAAAATGTGAGGTTCGTCATTAGATATATAGGATAAAATCAGTCACTTTTAATGCTTATGAGTGTACCGTATATAGATTCTTGAACTTGTTTTTGAATGCATTCCTAGATCGCTAGTGAGACTACATTCGTGTAGTTAGAATTTACTAAATGATAAGAGGAATTAGGATAACCCTTGTTTTAAACCTTCTTAAATATTTACGTTGGCCACATCGGTTAAGTAATTACCTCACACCCTTACAATATATTCATTCTTAGTACACGATACCCCTAGTTAACCCCTTGGAGCCTATCTTTTTGCGGTTCTCGTGATGTTCCGGTTTCTGGAATATCAATGAAGAACATTAATTACAATCCACCCCAAATTACACCTAGATCGCCTTAGCCTTCCTTGTATGCACTCAACTTTAGTGCATTATTGTAATATGTTTAAACCCTTAGTTCAAATACCTAGTTGATTACATGGTTGCTAAGTCGAGTCATATGTTGTGTAAATACAGTTCTGGAACGATTGGGACTCATGGGTTAAGTAGTATTTTATGGATTAACGGGAAGGAATGTCAAATTTAATTTCCCTTATCTACGTAATTAATTACTCCAAGTATTTTGATCCTCACAATTCGGGTCATCATTTTAGTTTAATAGAAAAACTCAAGTGTAGGGATGTTGCTATAAATCCCTTTACTATGATGTTATGTTTTGTGGATGGTAGAGTAAGAGTGTATGAAAAAAAAAAAAAAAAAAAGGAAAAACATACGGGCTACCATCCCGCCTCTATCCCTTAAATTTTAGTTATGTTTAAGTCAAGAAAGTGTCAAAAAATATAAAAAGAGTTAGTTTAGTAAGTCGAGTCTTGGCTTATGATCCGTGCTAAACTAGTCAAGTCTAATCATTGTCGCCACTCATGGTGGCCAACCGTAATGCATTTAAAACAGCTTAAGCACAAATGCAATGAAGTCCGGAGAATACAAAGTGGATTCCCGGTCGTTAAGTCCCACGGAGACTCAATGGTGTAAACACTTGATCGACGATAGAATGATCACTAATGATAGTGATCGAAAGGTTTTGGATGGAATATTACACTACCAAAAAGTTAATAAATAAATGACTTAAATACAAATTAAGAAAATTAAAAGATAAAGATATTAAATAAACGCTATCACTATATTTAAAGTGATGAACGTTAGAACCTAAAACGACGTTTAAATTAAAACTACGTAACGCATAAAATAAAACGAAAAATAAAGAAGGAAAATACCTATGTATATAGAAAATACATTTTACAATCCTAATTATATAAGAAAATTATTAGAAAAAGAAAATTATTTTTATAACTATTAAATTAATTATTATTAATTAAAAACTATTTTAAACTATTTAATAATATTCTAAAATAAAAGAAAATATGAAATAAGACTAGAAAAATAAAATTAAGACTTAGAAAATCTAAAATATGATAAAACTAATTTTAAAACTGAAAATATATTTTTAGACTTTTATGTATTTATTATTAATTTAAAACTATTTAAAACTAATTAAAATGCTAGAAAATACTATTTAAGCCAAGAAAATTATGGAAAATACTTTTAGGCTTTTACATTTATCTAAACTTAAGAAAATGAAAATTATTTTTGAAACTTTTCTTAATTATTTGTATTAAATGCTATTTAAAAAGGCTTAAAAACTAATTTAAATAAAGAAAAATAGCAAACAAGCTAGGAAAAATCTGAAAATTTCAAGAAAACTCTAAAATATTATTTAGAACCTAGGAAAAATATAAAAAACAGGGGTTGTGTACAAGAATCAGAGGCTGCAGTGCAATGTGATAGTGAAATAAGCACTTGAATAAGCAATTGCACACAACAGATGATCAAACTGAGACAGAAGCTTCAATAAGCTAAATTAACTCTACAGCAACTAGAAACAACAACCCACAACCTCTGATTGCAAGTAAGCACAGATTTGATGTTATGATCTTTTAAGCTAAAACAGTTTCTGGTGCCTACTTTTGGACTTAAGCACAGGCTTAACAATAAGATAAAAATGAAAAATAAAAGTTGGGACTTAAAGAAGACCTGGTTGAGTATCTATAAGCCAAACACCAGACCTTGATAAGCTAAATTAAGCCCTGTGCAAAGGGCTGCACACACTGAGAAAACTCAGCATAAGCTGGATTTCATGAGCAGGGGAAAAAGAGCTTAAAAGAGAAGCTTGTTTGAAGCTTTTAGAAAATTCACAAAATTATAAAAAAATGACAACAAGAAACTAGAGCAATTGAACTTTTAAAAGCCACAAGTTTCACTGATTTTGGCCCAAAGATGAGCTCTTGAAAATTCTTCCTAGTTGGGCTAAAAACTGATTTTGCAACATTTGACTTTTTGACAAGAATTGAAAAGTTGACTATTTTGAAGTTTGATCTGGATTTAAGGACTGAGAATGATTTAAATACATGAAATAAAGCTACTACAAGCTATAGCTAAGTATTTTAAACACAAAATAAGCTTTTGCTTATCCAAAAGTTTAACAGTGAAACAGTTAAAATAGATCAATGATCATGTTGACTTTGGGCTAATGTAAGCACTAAATGTTGACTGATATGAACTCAAATGAACTTAGCAAACTTGAAACAACAAAAGACAACTACTGAATAGGCCTCTAAAACAGTAAGTGCAGCAGATCCAAACACACCTTAATCAACTGCTATGTAAAGTAAAACTACTCAACTGCATCTCTGGCTTATGCCAATGATCAAACTAAACTTACATGACCTAAACACAACTATATAAGCAAGTTTAAACTAAAGATGACCACAGATACATAGACAACATAAAATGCAAAATTTCACTTGAAATGAAAATGAGATACTTACTGTCAAATGACCAACTGATTTCTAAGGCTAAACCAGACCAAAACTAACCTATTCTAGCTTAATCTCACCCAATATCACCCTCTGATCACCCCACATCATCACCAAAACCATTCTTGACCCAGCTTGACTTTTGTTGACCATTTCACAAAGTTAACTGAAACTTAATTGTGAGCTTATAAAAAGATTTAATAAGCTTATATAAGCTTGTTGGAGCTTAAAAATAAACTTCTAAAGAGTTGAGCATAGGATTTTGAAAACCAAATTTGCAACAGTAGATAAGAAATATGAAAAGTGAACACAACTTGGAATTGAAGCTTAAAATTAGATTAAACTGATAATATGACTTGAAGTTGATACAATAAAACAAAAGATAACAGATTTTCAACTAAACTAAAACATTTATTATAAAAACGACATTGAAGAAAAAAATAAAAACTAGTAGTCTCCTATTGCTTCATCTCTTGCTTCCTTTTATATTCCAAGCTTCTTTCACATGCTCTCTGAATCTATCCCACCAACTCTGAGCCCTTGGATCACTCTCATTCATCATAACCATACACTTGGATTTTGGCGCCAATTTTCTTATTAGCAGGTTTTTGCTTTAAATGGAGTTGGTTGAGATAATTAAAGGATTTTGGTGTTTAGAGGAGTGGAGGGACAAGGGGATGGATAGGTGAGGAGGGGTTGAAATGTGGAAACCATGTCTGGTTTTGAGTTTACAGGGGTGGAGAGGAGGTGCTACAGTACTTGGCGGTTTCTCTCTTGTTTGACTTCTTTTGACCGTAGCTTAATAATACCAGGGGGTTCACAATTGGATTGGGCTGGGGTCAGAATGGATGTGGACTGGGGCTCAAAGGCAAAGGGGGTCAAGGGTCAAGAGGTTTGGGCCAAAGGTTGGGTTGGATTGGGCTTTGTGAAATATATGGTATCCGTTTGGTTTAAGAAGTAACAACAAGGACCAATTTTGTAATTTATCCAAACTCAAGGACTGAAAATGCCATTTTTCCAAACTTCTCACAAGGATCAAACATGACAAACATTGATAGAACAAGGATCCTTTTTGCATAAATTCCATTTTAAAAGGTCCAAGGACTAATTTTGCAATTTTCCAAAGTTTAGGGACCTTTCTTGCCAATTGACCAAAGAATCATTCAAGGATCATTTTAAACAACTTAGAATACTTGAGGACCTTGAATGATAAAATTCCACATTTTTGAATTTCGTGGACTAGATTTGACAACTTTTAAAACTTGGGGACTAAAACTGCGAACTTGAAACATTTTCATCCGATTTTGATATTTTGCATTTAAAACACATAAAACACTGATTTGTGATATTTTGATCATTTTGATGTGTTTCGAGTGTTTTCGATGATTTTGCAGTTTAGATTATACAAAAATGATGAGTATTTAGACACTCATCAGCTTAGCAACGCCTTGTTTTACATGTAATTAGCTTGGATTTTTGACTTGCCACCAGTAAATTCCTCATATCCAAACCCGTGTTTTTCATACCCTTACACCTAACATTACAACCCTTTAAAAGCCCTCTTTGATAGTTTATCTTAGGTGCTTACGCCAAAGCGGTGAAGGTTTGATCTAATCTCAAGCCTATGGTAATCTATGTGCTATGACAGTTAGAGAGTGTTATTTTCCATTTCCATACATGTAAATCATAATACACTCGAGAGATGAGAGAATCCCACCATTATATGTGAGGTGCTAGTGTATAATTTCCGTGCTTGTTATAACTATTGTAGAGCTTGTATTTGTTGTAAACTATTTTAAACTAATGTTAAATGACCTCTAACTTGTAAATTGATTAGATAAAGCACATTTGCTTGAGGACAAGCAAATCACGTGTAGGGATATTTGATAAGGATTTAAAACGTACGTTTTAGGGGGTCATTTAGACCCTAAACCAATGTATTTATGATCAAATATTGCCTAAATTCGTTCCTTTTCACTTTTTAGGTACTTTCGAAGAAAAATCTGAAAATCATGCATATTTGGATGAAAAGGGATGAAAATTTGAAGAAAAAAACCAAGTCATGAAATTCTAGAAAAAGGCACTAAACGGCGTCACAACCTAGAAGGTGATGCCGTCACATGCAAATGAGAGTATCAAAACTGCCCAGATTTTACTAGAGATGGATCAGTGGAAAAAATGAAGAAATTACAAGTGACGTCTTCACTTGTTAAAGGAGCTGGAATTCTATATGAAATTAAAAGGTGACGGCCTAGAAAAATCATAAGGGGACAGCGTCAGAGATTTTGGGACGGCGTCTGAAGGCATAAAGCGACCCCGTCACAAGACTGACTTGGAACAGACGAAACCCTAATGGCAGCAACTTGACGGCGTCACAACTATAAAGTGACGCCGTTGCAAGTGTAATCCTATATATAATTTTAGAATTTTCAGCATTTAGAGTGCACACTTTGGGAGAAAAGTTGGTGTAAGAGTTTTTTAGGTTTTTTACAGTAACTTAGGGTTTCAATACCCTCATTCCACAAGAGATAAGTCTCTTGATTACTTCTATCATTATGTTTAATTCAAGTTCAATTATCATTACATGTTTCATTATCTCTTTCATATCTAGCTAATTTAATTTAGTGTTTGCTTAGATCTAATGAAACCTGGTTGTTAACTATTGATTTTCATATCTTTTTTAAGTGTTTTTTACACGTTAGGTTAGGAAAACTTACTTCTTCCGTTAGTGTTGCGAGCTTGAACGTCCTAAAATACGTATTCATGTCCTAAAGTGCACTAGTTGACTTTCGTTGTGTTTATTGCATGAATTGTGGTTGTTATCAATTACATTCATAGAAATAGGGCATTTGGCACCTCCGTACGACCTTAGGAATAAAACGCGCCAATTAAACAAGGATGTGACAATTCGGCTAATCCATAGGAGATAACTAGGGAGTAGTGAAATCTAATACAGTCAACTATGAGATCAAAAGATAGTTTATGAAGAAGTTGAGGGAAAATACCTTTTCTGGTTCTGAAAAAGAGGATGCATATTGAACACATCGACAAGGCTTTAGAGATTGTGGATTTGTTCCACATTCCGGGGGTCAACTGATGAGTGTCTAAATACTCATCATTTTGTACCATTTAAACCGCAAAAACATCCGAAAACACTCGAAATGTATCAAATGATAAAATATCACAAATAAGTGTTTTATGTGTTTTAAATGCAAAATATCAAAATCTGTGAAAACGATCAAATTTGCATAATTGGCGCTTTAGTCCCCAAGTTTCAAAAGTTGTCAAAAACATTCCTCGTAAATCCAAATAAAGAAAAATGTTATTCAAGGTCCCTGAAATATTCTAATTTGTCAAAAT
This sequence comes from Chrysanthemum lavandulifolium, assembly GCA_022545495.1. NCBI lineage: Eukaryota > Viridiplantae > Streptophyta > Magnoliopsida > Asterales > Asteraceae > Chrysanthemum > Chrysanthemum lavandulifolium. The sequence continues at coordinate 155,952,854 of CM040243.1, forward strand.
GGTCCTTGAATAAATCTTTTGTTAAATGGCGAAAAGGTCCCCTAACTTTTGAAATTGTCAAGTTTGGTCCTCGAAATTTGAAATTGTCAAACCGGTCCTTGTACTATTGAAGTTTGTCGCTTTAGTCCTTGTGTCAAGTTTGGAAAATTACAGAATGGCCCTCAAGTTTGGAAGAATTACAAACAAGTCCTTATTTATAAACCAAACAAACCCTTGTCAAAAACCTTTTGACCCTCGCCATGTACACCCTTTTGACCCCACACAAACCATTTTACCCCTAGTCAAACCAAGTCAAACTAATACTGCTTCCCTCCCACATGTGTTTCTTCCCTCCACTGCCTCGCCCTCTTGCAACACCTCACCCAATCTCTCCCATCACCTTATCCCTTATCCTCTAAAACATAATCATCACCCCTACTTATCACCCCCTAGCCGCAAATTCGAGCCACAGAGGTCAAATAGAGATTTCCGCCAAAACCACCCAATGGCAATTTTGCTCCAAAAGTAATCCAAAAGTTCGGAAAGTAGTGGAATCACTCAGAGGTAAGAGAAAGACTGTTTGGAGCTATAAAAGAGGAAGAAGAAGGAGAAGACAAGTAGTAGCTAGTTTTATAAATTTTCTTAAATGTCGTTTTTTTAAATTCATGTTCTAGTTAAGCTAAAATGTTGTAATTTCAGTTCATTTGTATTTCATTCAAGCTAAAACATCAAGATATTGTACTTTTGATTATCAATTTAAGTTCTCACTTAAGTCTCAAAATTCAAGTTTCATCGTTGAAATGTTCGGGCCATCTTCTTATGTTTAAGCTTCTATTAGCTTATTTCTAAGCTCAATCTAGTTTATCAAAGCTTCTAATGCTTTTGATAAGCTTTAAATGAGGAATCAAGCAACTTTGGTCTATGGTCAATGAAAGTCAAACCGACCTTGGAAAGGGTAAAGGATGATGCAGAGTGGATTTGGGGTTTTAAATAGATTAGATTAGATTAGTTTTGGTTCGGTTTTGGTCTGTGAAACCAACCGGATAGTGGTTAGTAATTTCCTCATTTTCAATTTTAAGTCATTTTGCGCTTTTGCTTGTATCTGCTTTCTATGGTCACCATTGGTTTTAACCAGTTAAATTAGTTATATTATGGTCTTATAATCTCAGTTTGATCATTTGAACAAGTTAGATTAGAGATTAGCTTATTTCAGTTTGTAAAACAGTTGATAATAGGTTGTTTGGCACTGCTGATAAATCTGTCCTTAAGGCCTGTTTTGTGTTTAACTCTTGTTGGTTTAAGTTTAGATAGCTTATCTTAGCTCATATCTGTCTTTGTCTTGTGCCTGCACATGTCCAAAGTCTACATCATGCCTTAATCTGTCTCTAAGCTTATCTGTTGAGTTTTTGTAGAGTCAAAAGCTCATCTTGTGTCTGAAATACATAAAGTTAGCTAGCATTAGTCTTATTTCATCTATTAAGTTCATAATCAGTCCTTAAATCATGATCAAACCTCAAATTGGTCAACATTTCAGTTTTGTGAAAAAGTCAAAATTTCTAAATACCCGTTTTTGAATAAACTTTGGAATTTTATTGTGTGCTCATTATTAAGATTTAGCTTAAATGCTTTTGGGAAATTAAAATTTAGTGCTCAACAAAATTAGAAAAATATTGGTTCGCTTTTAATTAGCTTGTAAAGTGCTTATTTGTTAGCTTATTTTGGCTACCCTTTTCCGAAAAGTCCCAGTACAACATTACATCTTGTGCTTATTTTAGTTGGTTTCAAAGGTTATTTCGTATTTAATTTGCTTTTCAAGTTTCATTTTAGTTTATTAACAGTTTTAAGCTTATTTCATATTTCCTTATGCTTATTGAGTAGCTTTTTAGCCTTCCTAGCTTAATCTTTTTCTTATTTCCTTTTAAAAGTCCACTGTTGGGATTTGCAGCTTATTTTGTGCTTATTATAGGTTTTTGTAAAAAGTTCTAGTTATAGAAAGTGCTTATTTTCTTGTGTTTAACAAGTTTGTAAAAGAAAAATCGAAAAAAAAAATAAAAAGGCAAAAAGGGTCGAGATTCGAACTCGTGACCTCCGGTTCCTCAAGCACGCACACAAGACACACTGCACTACCACCACGCCTGGTCTTTCTTGTTATGGTTTGCAACATTAAATACTTAACCCTTTTATTCCCATTTAGCTTATACGTGAGTTTTAGCTTATTTACGACTTTTGAAATAAGTCGCACATCCTTTTACTTTTCTTAGCTTGGTAATAGTATAAAGTATTTTATAAAAAATCGATTTTTCTAAATAGTTTTACTATTTTTAAACATTTATTTAGTGTAAAATCTTAATTAATTCGTAATAAAAATATAAAAGTCAAAAAATATCATTCTTTTTCAAAATTTTCTTTTGTCATATATTATGTAAAAAAATTGTTTTCATACTTGTAGGCCTTTTATTTCATAAATTTTACGTTTTATCTTGCGCTCCAGCGTAATTTTCGTATATAAAGTACGTTTTCATTTTAAGCCATGTTTTTAGATATTTTAAGTTTACGTTTTAGTTAAAATAGTTTATTTAAGATATTTTGTTTTAAAAAATCACAAAAACATCATTGTAAAAATAGTGATAGCGTTTATTTAATATATTTTATCTTTTAATTTTCTTAATTTGTATTTAAGTCGCTTTAATTTATAACTTTTCAAGAGTGTAATTATCCATCCAAATCCTTTCTCGATCACTATCATTAGTGATCATTCTATCGTCGATCAAGTGTTCTACACACCATTGAGTCTCCGTGGGACTTAACGACCCGGAATTCACTATATTCTCGATCTTCATTGTATTTGTGTTCGAGCGCTTTAAGCTTCTACGGTCGGTCATTCACAAGTGGTCGGTTTGTGTGAGGTAGCTTGATCGTAGTTCAAAGACAGATCAAATTTTACGCCACGGGGAGGCTTTAGCGTGTGTTAAAACCTTTTCGATCCATTCTTGCACATATACCATCTTTTGTAAAAGTTTTGTAAAGTTATAAAATCCAAAAGTTCATTAACACTTTTCCTCAAGTGTTATCAACACCCAAAATATTTTCATTCTTTGTTTTTGCAAGATATTTTTCAAAAATCCAAAAATATCCATCTTTACCCTCTCGCATCTTTTGATTCTACATTTCCTTACCTCTAACTGCTTAATTCTTCATTCCTTATCTTCTTTATCCGCTTAATTCTCCATTCCTTATCCTCTTATCTGCTTAATTCTCTATGTCATGGTATTTGACATGTTCCCAGTGTGGAGGTCCATTTAACGGTGGAAATTGTCGGCGATGTACCAATGTGAGTTTCGAGACAAGTTTGTCGGTAATCCCGATCCCATTTCTAATAATGAAACACCCGATTTTTCATACCTACCTCCACACCAATACGAATCCTACTCATGCGAGTTTTGTGGAATGATTCTCATTACGGTTTTGATTGTCCACCAGCTCCCGCTTGTCTATGAGCCGGAACCATGTTACAATCGAACTTTGGTGAAAGTTATTTTCCCAATTATCTCATTGTGAAATTGTGGGGTCCTCATGCGACTTTTGAATGTCACGGTGAATCAAAATTTTCAAAATTCCAATTCTCCGGTTTTGACAATTTCCAACCCCACAAGATTCCATCACCATCGACTTCGAGCCTTCACATCATTTCAATGATTACGAGGAGTGTAATCTTCCTCAAAGTTCAAGAAATACGCATTCGAAAGAAACGCAAATGAAAAGAATAGTGTGTAAGCTTCAGCAGATGAATATAAGAATCGAGATGATGACGACGATGATGAGGATAGTATTCAAATGAAGGAATACTATGATTACGACGAGAGAGTGTTACTCAATTGAACGATCTTATTTCTCAACTCCCTCGGTCTATTGCTATCACACCTATCTTACCTATTATTGCTTCCAAAGACTCTCTCATAATGGAGGATGATCATCTCAAGACTATTTCGGAAATGTAATCATCTAGTGTTGAGGATCTTGTCCCAATCCCAGTGAGTCCGAGGATATATCCGATAGTGATTGTGATTTGCCTTTTGTGATTCTCTTGACATTTCGAGGTTACTTCCGGATTTTCTCAAATCCTATTTTTGAATTTAATGATGACTACACTTTTGAGAAAGTAAATCCTCTTTTCGATGAAATGTCCGAGGCCGATCTGAGAGACCATCACTAAGTGGTGGAAATTGCTAGCTCTCGAGCACACCACTTGTCCCACCTCTCAGATTCTATCTTATCTCTTCCATCATGTGATGATGATTCTATCTCATCGATGAGATTCATGATCCAAAAATCATGAATTCTCCTTCCGATAATGAGGAGTTAGTCATGATCATCATCATGATTCTCCTTCTTTCTTCACATACGGTGTGACTTCTCCATGTCTTAACTCCTTCGGAGTGAAGACATTATCTTCACCCCGCATTTTCATGTACCATCCGTGAGCCGGGTCTGCTCTGCTCTCTTTATCTCATCGGTGTGGAACTTTCGCGTGCTTCAATGTTTATCCAAACATCTTGAATGAAAGTCCGATGGAGATTGTTTCTTCCACTTTGCTTCCCATGAACAAATTAATGCGGGGTCGAGTCAAGCTAGCGACTGGAAATCAAAAACAAGAGACGCACCATATGGGTTTTCACCCATATTTCGCCTTCTTACCCTTTCTACCACCTAAGTGTGGGGTGATGCCCACATGTTATATATATATATATCTTAAAAAAAAAAAAAAAAAAAAAAAAAAAAAAAAATCTTTTAAAATAATGGCCGTAATATTTCCCTTTTACGTTCTTTGTTTCGCATAACTGCAGGTACTATGAATATTGAGGGCAATATTCATTTCTAAGTGTGGGGGGAATTCTCACGAATTTCATGTATTATCTACCCAATTCCCGTTTTGGCCAAAATTTTTTTTGAGTAAGTGTTCTACACTTACTCATCTTGTTATCATCCGCCATGTCTCAGAAGACAAAAGGATTGGCTAATCCAGAGCAAACGGCTCTTGGTAAAGATTTCTCAAACCCGTTTATATGGCTTGCAATTTGCCCAAAATTGTATGGTTCTCAACTCACCATATCCTAAAAGTGAAGAGTTGGCTAGCCCGCAAGGTTATGGCTTGTGGTAAAGGCGATGGAAAAACCATAATTGGTAATCACTCACCAAAGATAATATTGATAATTTATCTAAGAGTTGGCTAGTCCGAGCAAACGGCTTCGTAAAGACAAATCAAACCGTTGAAAAGTCGGTGGTTTGCTCAAAATCACATGGTTATCGGTGTACCAAGGTTCTTACTTGAACCGAAACATTTGGCTACTCCAAGTAATGGCTTTTGGTAAAGAGATGAAATCCATTAATTTTTCTTAAAACATTGCTAGGGACTAACAATATCTTAGTGTGGGGGATTGACGAGTGTCTAAATACTCATCATTTTGTACCATTTAAACCGCAAAACATCCGAAAACACTCGAAATGTATCAAAATGATAAAAATATCACAAATAAGTGTTTATGTGTTTTAAATGCAAAAATATCAAAATACGGTGAAAAACGATCAAATTTGCATAATTGGCGCTTTAGTCCCCAAGTTTCAAAAGTTGTCAAAACAAATCCCTGTAAATCCAAATAAAGAAAAATGTTATTCAAGGTCCCCAAATATTCTAATTTGTCAAAATGGTCCTTGAATAAATCTTTGTTAAATGGCGAAAAGGTCCCCGAACTTTTGAAATTGTCAAGTTTGGTCCCCGAAATTTGAAATTGTCAAACGGTCCTTGTACTATTGAAGTTTGTCAGTTTTAGTCCTTGTGTCAAGTTTGGAAAATTACAGAATGGCCCTCAAGTTTGGAAGAATTACAAACAAGTCCTTATTTATAAACCAAACAAACCCTTGTCAAAAACCTTTTGACCCTTCGCCATGTACACCCTTTTTGACCCCCACACAAACCATTTTACCCCTAGTCAAACCAAGTCAAACTAATACATGTTTCCTCCCACATGTGTTTCTTCCCTCCACTGCTCGTCTCTGCAACACCTCACCCAATCTCTCCCATCACCTTATCCCTTATCCTATAAAACATAATCATCACCCCTACTTATCACCCCCCCCTAGCTGCAAATTCAGAGCCACAGAGGTCAAATAGAGATTTCCCGCCAAAACCACCCAATGGCAATTTTGCTCCAAAAGTAATCCAAAAGTTCTTGAAAGTAGTGGGAATCACTCAGAGGTAAGAGAAAGACTGTTTGGAGCTATAAAAGAGGAAGAAGAAGGAGAAGACAAGTAGTAGCTAGTTTTTATAAATTTTCTTAAATGTCGTTTTTTTTAAATTCATGTTCTAGTTAAGCTAAAATGTTGTAATTTCAGTTCATTTGTATTTCATTCAAGCTAAAACATCAGTATATTGTACTTTTGATTATCAATTTAAGTTCTCACTTAAGTCTCAAAAATTCAAGTTTACTGTTGAAATGTTCAGTTTCATCTTCTTATGTTTAAGCTTCTATTAGCTTATTTCTAAGCTCAATCTAGTTTATCAAAGCTTCTAACAGCTTTTGATAAGCTTTAAATGAGGAATCAAGCAACTTTGGTCTATGGTCAATGAAAGTCAAACTGACCTTGGAAAGGGTAAAGGATGATGCAGAGGTGGATTTGGGGTTTTAAATAGATTAGATTAGATTAGTTTTGGTTCTGGTTTTGGTCTGCAAACCAACTGGATAGTGGTTAGTAATTTCATTTTCAATTTTTAAGTCATTTTGCGCTTTTGCTTGTATCTGCTTCTATGGTCACCATTGGTTTTAACCAGTTAAATTAGTTATATTATGGTCTTATAATCTCGGTTTGATCATTTGAACAAGTTAGATTAGAGATTAGCTTATTTCGCTTTGTAAACAGTTGATAATAGGTTGTTTGGCACTCACGATAACTGTCCTTAAGGCCTGCTTTTGTGTTTAACTCTTGTTGGTTTAAGTTTAGATAGCTTATCTTAGCTCATATCTCGTTTTGTCTTGTGCCAAAGACATGTCCAAAGTCTACATCATGCCTTAACTGTCTCTAAGCTTATCTGTTGAGTTTTTGTAGAGTCAAAAGCTCACTTGTGTCTCGAAATACATAAAGTTAGCTAGCATTAGTCTTATTTCATCTATTAAGTTCATAATCAGGTCCTTAAATCATGATCAAACCTCAAATTGGTCAACATTTCAGTTTTGTGAAAAAGTCAAAATTTCTAAATACCCGTTTTTGAATAAACTTTGGAATTTTATTGTGTGTTTATTATTAAGATTTAGCTTAAATGCTTTTGGGAAATTAAAATTTAGTCGCTCAACAAAATTAGAAAAATATTGGTTCGCTTTTAATTAGCTTGTAAAGTGCTTATTTGTTAGCTTATTTTGGCTACCCTTTTCGAAAAGTCCTCAATAACAGCTTACATCTTGTGCTTATTTTAGTTGGTTTCAAGTGCTTATTTCGATTTAATTTGCTTTTTCAAGTTTCATTTTAGTTTATTAATGCTTTTAAGCTTATTTCCATATTTCCTTATGCTTATTGAGTAGCTTTTAGCCTTCCTAGCTTAATCTTTTCTTATTTCCTTTAAAAGTCCACCGTTGGGATTTGCAACTTATTTTGTGCTTATTATAGGTTTTGTAAAAGTTCTAGTTATAGAAAGTGCTTATTTTCTTGTGTTTAACAAGTTTGTAAAGGAAAATCGAAAAAAAAAAATAAAAGGCAAAAAGGGTCACTGAGATTCGAACTCGTGACCTCCCGGTTCCTCAAGCACGCACACAAGACACACCGCACTACCGAGTTGCGCCTGGTCTTTCTTGTTATGGTTTGCAACATTAAATACTTAACCCTTTTATTCCCATTTAGCTTATACGTGAGTTTTAGCTTATTTACAACTTTTGAAATAAGTCGGCACATCCTTTTACTTTTCTTAGCTTGGTAATAGTATAAAGTATTTTATAAAAAATTCAGATTTTTCTAAATAGTTTTACAATTTTAAACATTTATTTAGTGTAAAATCTTAATTAATTCGTAATAAAAATATAAAAGTCAAAAAATATCATTCTTTTTCAAAATTTTCTTTTGTCATATATTATGTAAAAAATTGTTTTCATACTTGTAGGCCTTTTATTTCATAAATTTTACGTTTTATCTTGCGCCCAACAGAATTTTCAGATATAAAGTACGTTTTCATTTTAAGCCATGTTTTTAGATATTTTAAGTTTACGTTTTAGTTAAAATAGTTTATTTAAGATATTTTGTTTTAAAAAATCACAAAAACATCATTGTAAAAATAGTGATAGCGTTTATTTAATATATTTTATCTTTTTAATTTTCTTAATTTGTATTTAAGTCGCTTTAATTTATAACTTTTTCAGTAGTGTAATTATCCATCCAAATCCTTTCTGATCACTATCATTAGTGATCATTCTATCGTCTGATCAAGTGTTCTACACACCATTGAGTCTCCGTGGGACTTAACGACCCGGGAATTCACTATATTCTCTGATCTTCATTGTATTTGTGTCTGAGCAGTTTTAAGCTTCTTACGGTCAGTCATTCACAAGTGGCTGGTTTGTGTGAGGTAGCTTGACAGTAGTTCAGCACAGATCATCAACCATGATCAATTTATGCTACGAGAGTTCTTGATAACACTCAAGGGTCAATAAAAGAGGTGGAAAGACAAGGTACTTGCTGGATCAATCAACAGATGAGACTTGTTGAAAAAAGCCTTTCTTCAAAATTATTGCCATCCCTCGAAGACTGCGAAGCAAATACAGGAGATACATAAATTCATGCAGCATATCGATGAAACTTTGTACTGTGAATGGGAAAGGTACAATGATTTACTTTTCAAGTGTCATCGACACGAATTGAATGAACGATAGGTGGTTCAGATCTTCTACAAAGGGCTAGATGTACCTACTCACCAGATGTTGGATTCTCAGGGGTCGATACTTGAGATGATACATGCACATGGTCTTGAAGCAATTCAAGATATGGAAAACCACTCTCAAATTTGGCATGATGGGGCTAGTACTATGCGAAGTGGTGGGGATAGTATGGAAGGTTTGGCTGCCATAACTAATAAGCTTAAGAATATCGGGCGTGATGTGAAGAAAATTACTGAGAAAGTCCATGTTATTCTGGTCGGTTGAGAGATTTGCAAGGGGCCTCATATGACTAAGGAATGCACTTTGAAAGAAGAGGGAAAAGGTTTTGAGGAGGAAAATTATTGTGAGTTTGGTAGACCTTTAAAAGGTAATGGAGGAAGGTATTGTGTCCGACCAACTGGATACTACACTAAAGATCAAAATCGGTCACCATCTAGAGAAAAGAAGTAGAGTTTAGAGGAGACATTCAACAGGTACATGGCGGAGTCGACAAAGAGGAAAACTAGTAGTGAAGAGTTCATTAAGAATATGAAGAAGAACATTAACTTGACCTTAAGGAATCAAGTTGTTGTGTTAATGAACTTGGAGACACAGATTGGACAAGTTGCGAAAGATGTTCAAGCTAAGGTTTTAGGTAGTACACGTGAGGTAAATACGATTGGCCAAGTCAAAGTAGTAACAACAAGGAGTGGTTTGGTTGCTAATTATACTTTTATTACTTCTTGTGATAATACTAATATTGATTTTAGTGTTCCTCTTGTGTCTAAACAGGTTGTGCGAGAAATAAAATTAATATGAAGCTAAGAAGGACTTGGTCATTTCGTCTGTTGTGTTGCCTACTCCAAAACCCAAAGCGAGACCTTATGTGCTACTCATCTCGTTCCCGAACAGATTGAAGAAACATAAGGAGGAGGCTCAAGCAAAAGGTTTTGGAGATCTTGATGGGGTTGCACATCAATATACCATTTATTGATGTTGTCAAGCACATACCTAAGTATGCCAAGTACTTTAAAGGGTTGTAGTCCAACAAAGCACGGATAGAGGAAGCCGCCACTGTGAAGCTCAGTGCTAGGTGTTCAACAGTATTATAGAATAAATTACCTCCAAAAGGTTTTCTCTCCTTGATTATCCTTGTATTTTCGTTTTGAAACATAAGGAGCAAGCTCAAGCCAAGAGGTTTTCTCTCCTTGATTATCTTAGTATTTTTGTTTCAAAATTAATTTCTTAGTTAAATTTAATTATCTATTTAATCATACGATCGTGTGGATCTAAGGCGCATCCTGGTATTTTAATTGCTTTAATTAGTTTAGTTGTTTTATTTTTTTTATTTGCCAAATTACCTGCTCTTAAGGTTCGACACTCGTATTTACCTAGACTATACTATACACGATAGGGTACACTACTCTTTAGTATGTAGGACTAGATTAGGTTTGTTGGGATCGTTCCTAACACGTAAATGAAACAATATTTACGGGATTACATTAGATATCATGTAAACCTAATACACAGGTACTAGAAGCGTCATTATTGTAAAGTGGTGTGTATGTTAGGCTATATAAGCCCTCCTAAACTTCACTAGGAGGGTGAGACTTAGTGTGTGTATTTTCACTTTCATCTTTATTAATAAAACACATAGTTTCCTTTCTCTCTACTATCTCTCTAACTATGGTCGGAAATGTCGTCGGAAGATGGTCGGAAAAAAGGTCAAAAAGTCAAAACCCTCTTTTTACGAATTTGCATCTATCTTATGAATATGTTTACGAATTTCTTGGAAAGAAATTTGTAAGACCCTAATCTTACGAATAAGACCAAATCCTTACGAATAACTCTTCATGTCTATTTACAAATTTCTTGGAAATAAATTCGTAAGGTGTTACGAATAAGACTTTACGAATAAGATTTTACGAGTAATATTTTACAAGTAAGGTTTTACGAGTAAGGATACGACTAAGGTTTTACGAGTAAGATTTATGATTAAGGTTTTACGAATAAGACCAAATGAGAAAGAAAGGTTAAATGAAAGAAGATGAAGACCAACGGCCACAAACCAGAATACCCTTGACTCTTACGGACCTTAGTTTTTTTATAACATCATCAATCCATGTGAGTCCAAACCTTAGATCTACTTAGCTTGTATAATTATATTGCCTTGGATGATTCCAAAACAATTGTGAGTGAAACAAAGCTTAATGCTAATCAAGTATGTGGAATCTACTTGATAACACTTAGAAGAATAATCAATGAAACAGTAAATATGCAATGGACAAAGTAATGATCAAAACACTTCAATATTATTAAAAAATAATACGGATACTTTGGCTAGTATCAGGGTATACAACCTTGAAGTTTTTCTTCACTACGCTCTAATAAATTGTATGTGGATAACCTAACCTAGGACCTCCTTTTATAGGACAAGGAGTCATGTACAACAAAAGTATCACTATATAATTGTATAAGATATACAATATCAATTCTCTATATATAAAACGCGTGCATATCATCTAAGCAGTACAAACTATATGTACTAGCAGTATTAAGTCAGTTAGTACTGCTAGTGTAATCTTCACTAGCTCAGTTTGTATGCTTTGCAGTATGAAGAGCAGTTAGTACTGCTAAGTTTAATTCCCAACAATCCTCCCCTAAACTTATGATTTCTCTGCAAATCACTAAGTTTCTTCAATTAAACTTCAACTCTGCTGATGGGGGGGGGGATTCTTTCAAACACTACTTTCTTCTTGCAGTCTTCATTGCTTGGTCAAGCTGATTTCTGATCTTCCTTATTAGCCCTCTTGCCATCTCTGAGTCTTCATCCACAGTAAGCTTTGCAGATAATATAAACACTAAAATTCCAACTCTGAGAGGGTACTCCTTTTCTACCAACAAAAACACATTTGTACCATCAGTTATAGATACATGATGCACACCAGATGTGTCATACAATGTCCATATAGTATCTATGTCTTGTATATGAAATTTCCAGAGACTATCAAAAGGATCAGGTTCAAAATCTGCATGGATGAACTTTTCTTTGACCAATTCCCATAACTTTTCAAGATCATTTCTATCAAATGCCATGACTATCTCAGAAAACTTCTTGTATATTTCCACTTTGTTTCCTAGTCTGATGATCTTCCAGAATTTTCCAAATTTATTTGTGTGAATTTCCCAATCAGTAATGGGATATTTAGACTGCAATGGTTCAACACACACTGCATCCGTAATAGCTAGGTCATTTGTTGTTTATCAGTAATGTCTTCTGGTGTTTCAACCTCTTCAGAAGTATCTACTTCAACTTTTTGCTTCTTTTCTGAATTGGAATCAAATGATGTTGCTTTGCTTTTAAGACAACTTTCTTTAGAATCAACTCTTGTTGGAGTAGCAGTTCCTGGATCACTAGCAGTATCAACTGGAATATCAGTAGTACCTTCTTTATTTTGCACTGCTTGTGTAATTATTCTTCTAGCTGCATCAGTATCAACTGTAACTCCCATCTGTCTTGCTAGATTTTCTACATTCTTCATAAGGTTTTCAATATTGACTGAATGGGTTGTGTCTTGATAAACTTGTTCAGGTTGCTCATCATTATTTCCTATATCAGAATCCATCCTCCCCTAAATATCTACATCAAAGTCTTCTTGAGATTTCCTCCCCTGTTTGGAAGAATCTCCTTGTTCCATGTCTTCATCAGAACCTTCCGAGCTTGATATAACCAGTTTGACTCTTCTTGCTTGTTGAAGTGATTTTACCTTGAGCTGCAATGTCTTCCCTTTGTCAATAAGATTGGTGTTGACCCTGGTGTGCAAAGTTTTAGTGTGCTTAAGTTCCTGCTCTAAGATAGTCACTTTTTCTGTCAATCTGGTACATGTAGCCATCAAGTCATGTATAAGTTGCAAACTGCCCTCACCACTTCCAGATGTGTTACCTTTTGTATAAGTTGCAAACTACCCCATGTTATCCATGTGGCTAGGATTTCCATCACCTATAGTTGATCCCTTAGAACCAGATACATTAGATGTTGCCATAGTAGGGGTCTTATTCAAGTTACCCTTGACCTGACCAGCTTCTAAGCCTGTGTCAGTAGGAGCAGCCCTTCCTATACTGTCAGAAACATCCTCACATGCATCAGTAGTCATAGGAGGAACTCTGTGCTGAGAAACATAGAGTTCTGTCTGGTATTATTCCTAAGTGGTGATGAAGATGATTGGGATGTGGATAGAGAAACATAAGCATTGGGTGTGTGTTGGGAGTCAACTGGGATTGTTGATCCTTTACCCTGAATGTGCAACATGTTTTCAAACAAAGGTACTACAAGTCCATTGAACCCCTTAGATGCCATCTTCATATTACTAAAAAGTTTTTGTGTGAGGAAAGAAGTTTTGTAATGTTTGCATGGAACTTGAGTTTAACTTGTGTGGTTTACAAAATTGTTTGAATAAACCGTGGATACATTAAAAACTTGAACTGACTATCCACATTTTTCACCATACTATCAAAAATCAGTTAGGAAAAATTGTAAGTCCTATCAGTTGATAAGCATAAGAAAGCAATAGCAATGTTTCTACTAAACTGCTCCCATGAGGTTTCCTTAGAACTTTAACAATGAAGAATAGTATGGATCAAGAATCTCCATTGTGGGGCAAAACAACCTTTGAGAAAAGATAAGTTTTTAGATGATGTGTCATACCCCATTTTGGTTAAGTGTTGAAAGATTTCAGTATTTGGCATAGCACTAATACCATCTGCATCACCTAGGTGCAAATGCCTCTTAAGAGATGCTTCAGTAAGAATGATGATAGTGCTATCAACTTTGGCTTTAATTTGTTTGTTTCCATCTTCAAAAGTATTGACAGTGGCAGTCTGCCAAAACTACTTGATATGAGAAACAAAGACAGTTGGATGAGTTGTAAGAGCATACCAAATGTGGGTATGATTCAGAAAGTCCACTATCTCATGGAAGCCGCATGCTTCCTTGGTTTTCTCCAAGAATGCCACCTGATTGTGTTTTGCTGCAAATTCAAGAGGTGCCATTAAATAGAATTTAGGTTTTAGGGTTAAAATAATGTTTTGACTGCTGGGTTTAGATCGATATTGAATGAATGATACTTCTGAGAGCCAATTGAGTTTTTATAGACAAAATTTAGGGTTTCAAAATTAACCGACTCTAATGATTAGGAAACTTTAAGAGAAAGATAATCTGTTGAACGATAGAAAGTAAATACTTTCCAATTTAAAAACCCTCTTTGAAAAATAAAAAAACTCTCAATGGCTAATTTCAAAAAGTAGTTATTCCTGTACATTACTTGAATAAATTCCCAGCAATACCAAGTTATGCTAGCAGTACAAATACTTTGCCTAGCAGTACAAACTTTTCCAAAACATTTTTCTAAGCAGTATTAACTCAATTTTCTTACAAAACAATACTGCATTGAGTTTAAAGAAAGGATTAATTGTAAAGGAAGACATTCAATCAAAGTCCGGTCTTATATGACCTCTGGTTGTGTGAAAACCAATAGTTTCAGTACTTAGTACTGCCTGTGACAGATAGACTCATTCTAAGAGCCTTTTTGACAGAGTTTCTAGCTTGTGGCAGTTGTTACCTCTAACACAAAAGTGTTAGATTCACTTTTGCTCGCTGTTCTCTATGCCAAAGCTCCTTAGAGTAACACACTATCATGAAACATGATAGAATGGCAAAGAGTGGGTTAGATCAGATTAAACTGCCTAACTGTAACTATCAATTCATGTTCAATAAAGGTCCAGATGCCTCATAATGCTTTGGCATCTACATGATTATCAGCATAGCAAATCTCTGTCATGTGGTTGTTTACTGCTATCAAGTGGAGTCAATCACACCTTTAAAACTGCCAAGGTCTTCACACATCTTAATCCATTTAAAGTGTTGTGCCTTGCCTGCAAATGTTAGTAAAAAACCAAAGAAATACAAAATAGATTATTTCCATTATAACAGTACAAAGTCTGACTAACATAGCAAAAGAAAGAGAATTAGATTCCTTTGGGAACCCAAACCATTACTGGCTTGGATATGCCTTATGCATCAAGATAGGTGTTTTTCTTTAACTTAGCAGATGCACAATTAGGTTTGATGGTCTTTCTAACCCAAACAGTTGAGGTCTTTGCAACATTCCCTTTGTAACCCCAAACAACATTACTTTTAGACCTGAAAGTGTTGGTTTTTGGTCTAACAATATTAAGTTTTGGCCTACTAGTACAAACTGTGGGTCTGGCAGTACTAAATTCCTTTTATAAAGTTCAACCTGTTGATTAAAGTTTTGAAAGGATGATGTTGTTTTTCTTTTGGGTCTTTGTTCAGTTGATGGTGTTTGTTTTGTAAAAGATTTCTTGGGTCTTGCACCAAAAGCAGTTGGTTGGAGGTACACAGTATAATTTGGCCTTGCAGTATTCACAGTTTTAAGGCCAGATTTTAAGAGAACTGCTCTTGAAATGAAATAAGTTGGATGAGAAAAGTCATCCTTCCTAGCGAAATTGTTCTCATGAGGCATACTACCCCTCTGATGAGGCTTGAGACATTCACACCCAAAACAAGATTTGTTATACCTAACAAACTCACCTTCTTGGTGTTGTGATTGTTGTCTATTCCAATTCCTTTGGTTTCCCCTAGGAGTGGATGATCTTTCTTTATACCTATACATCTCAGCATACCTGACTATGTTCCTAAATGGTTTTGCCTTTTGTTTAGCTTGAGCAGTCTCTACATGTGGAATAGATTTAGTTCACCATCTTTAGAAGTTTTGACTTGTGAGGTATTAGAATTGTCCTTAACCTCACTAGTCACTTCTTTTTCATCCTTTTTAAGCCCATACTACATTTCAGGTTCTTTAAAATCCTCTATTCCTGTGCTAAAGAGCTCAAATTTAGGGGGTTTGTATAAGCCTGAAGTGGGTGGTGCAACACTATTGTATCCTAAATCTTTTCGTGGTTTAAGAAGACCAACCTCTATGATCCTATGTGAACAATCTTTTGAATACGCATATTTATCCACACGAGCTTGAATCTTATCCTTTTCTAACTTGATTTTATTTAAGTCAGTTTTAAGCAAGGATATTTGAGCATCTTTATATAACATGTCCCACTTAAGAACTGCAACATGTTCATTTAAAGCTTCCTCATTTTCTCCATAGTAATCTAACTGTTTTCTACATTGGCTAATCCTCTCTTATGATTAGTTAGTTATTTAATTTTATCCTTAACTTATCATACTGAGTTTTTAAAGATTCATAGTTATTCAGACAAGTTTTAGTACAAGATTTATTATTGTATACCTCAGAGTCTGAAAATGCCATTAGGGCCATGTTGGGGGAGTTGTTTCATCATGAGCCAAGTAGCTCCAGTCATACCCAACTCCATCAATGGCCACCATATACTTGGAAGATGAATCTTCTCCATTGACTGTTCTGCTCCTATTTCTTCCTTCCTGTGACCTTGGGCTCCTGCATTCCCTAGCAAAATGTCCCAGCTTCCTACAGTTGTAGCATTCAACTTTAGATTTGTCAAAGCCAGCAGTTTCATCATTGTGAATGATGATCTTCTTTCCAGTCTTCTACAGAAACTTCTTTGCCCTCAAACTCAAGAGTGCTACCTGCCACTTGATGTCCATCTCTTCAAGGTCATCCTCATGAATCTATTCCAAATCATCATGAATAACCAAAGATCCATTTGGTTGACTGGCTAGAAAGGAATTAACAGTAGCATTGCTTAGGCTACTAGAAGTATCATGTGTACTAGCATTACTAACTTCAAGAACATCATTGGAGCTGCCAGTGCCTGGTTGAGTCACAAATGCTAGATTTTGTGACAGTGAGTTTATAGTTGAAGTAGATTTCTTAACTTGATGCTCAACAATTTTAAGATTGTTGTATAGGTCAACAAGTTTCATCTTTTCAAAGTCTGGCTTGTTGGTCCAAACCACTACATGTGTATTCCACTCACTTGGTAGGCTTCTCATGAACCTAGAGTTCACGTCTTCAATAGAGAGATCCACGCCTAGAATGGACAGCTTGCTAACAATCGTTTGAAGCCTGTTGTCTACATAATCAAGAGATTTTGCTCTGGTTGCACAAAAGTTTTCAAACTGTTGTTTTAGCAAAGTCTTGTGAGTCTTTCTGGTGGCTTCATTCCCACCAAAACCATCTTCAATGGCTTCAAACATCTTCTTTGGATCTTGATGCTTGGAGTAGGTCAGTAATAGTTCATCAGGAAGAGACATTAGTAACAAACTTCTTATCTTTATATCATTCTTTCTTCTGATCTTTTCATCACTGGATGTAGGCTTTGGAATGGTTAGGGGTTCTCCTTCTTTGCCTGGAATGGGCACTGCAATGAAAGAGTTTCCATTCTCAATGATCTCCCAGAGATTTTAATCCAACATTAGAAAATACTGCTCAATCTTTATCCTCCACACATTATATTCTCCCTGCTTCACCTTGGGGATCTTTGCATCAACATGTGTTTGGTTGTTTTCATATTCCATTGCTTCTTGTTTGGAATGAACTTCTTCTAATTCTGAGTTTCAGATACACAAACTCTGATACTATTTGTGAGTCCCAAACCTTGGATCTACTTAGCTTGTATATGTATATTGCCTTGGATGATTCCAAAACAATTGTGAGTGAAACAAAGCTTAATGCTAATCAAGTATGTGGAATCTACTTGATAAAACTTAGAAGAATAATCAATGAAATAGTAAATATGCAATGGACAAAGTAATAATCAAAACACTTCAATATTATTAAACAATAATACGGATACTTTGGCTAGTATCAAGGTATACAACCTTGAAGTTTTTCTTCACGCCTGCTCTAATAAATTGGATATGGATAACCTAACCTATGACCTCCTTTTATAGGACAAGGAGTCCTGTACAAGAAAACTATCACTATATAATCATATAAGATATACAATATCTATTCTCTAAATATAAAACGCGTGCATATCATCTAAGCAGTACAAACTATATATACTAGCAGTACTAAGTCAGTTAGTATTGCTAGTGTAATCTTCACTAGCTCAGTTTGTATGCTTGGAAGTATGAAGAGCAGTTAGTACTGCTACATTTAATTCCCAAAAGTCCACATTCAAAACGAAACAAGGCTACTTAGAAGATGTAACTTACAAGATCTCAGCCATTTTCTTTTTGTGAGGTACATGGAACAATCAAGACCTCAATGATCAAAAGAACACGAAAAGAAATTAATCCTCATAGATCTGTAAATCCTAAACTACCTTTATATCCGAAACATAAAGGAGGATCTACAACACCAATGTTATAACCTTTCCTCATTTCATTATACAACAAGAATCTAAGTGGAATCAAGATCTTAGTTATAGTTCACTTGTATATCAAATCTTCAACTGATTTCCATGAGTGAACTAGTTACATTACAGATCCATCATTTCCCAAGACCAAACATCAATTACAATCCGAATCTAAACTAAACACAACTAAACTTTCACCATCACTTATCATCTCTCAATAAACGACTACTAATCTGAAGAAAAAAAATTAAAATTAAGAAATAATTACACGTTTGGTCCATGTGGTTTACGTTAAATAAGATGTTTAGTCCCTAAGTCATTTTAATTACACCACACATACCTATTTTTGAAACATGTTGCCCATTTAGTCCCTATTATGGGAAATAGGGACTATTAGTGTAATAAAAAAAAACTGTAAATTATTACGCAGGTGATCCTATTTTTTTAAATAGGGACTAAATGGGCAACATGTTTCAAAAATAGGTATGTGTGGTGTAATTAAAACGACTTAGGGACTAAACCTGTTATTTGAGGTAAACCACAGGGACCAAACGTGTAATTTTTTCTAAAATTAATCTTTAGATCCCAGGGGGAAGAAATGAGAAAACCCTTTTTGCTTCATGAGTTTCTGCAATCAGGGGGAAGAAATGAGACAATCAGTGGTTTAAATGTCTTACTTCGATGTTATTGTCTCAACTTTCACGGGTTTTTTGTGTGAAGTTACCTACATATGATGTTTTAACCGCATTATGATGTCTCACACATGGTCATTTTATCGAGTATTCGTATATACACAGGTGATTATTATTCTGATAGACCGCAAAAAACATGGGAAAGTAGTTATTTCATCTTTCGTGGTTTGTTTGGTGTGAAGAGTCTACATACGTGAGAAGATCTTGTTGATTTATTGCATGTTACCCTTGAACGGATTTTTCGCATTGTGTACAACTATGATTACGTGACTAGACGGATTTTCTTGGTGTGATTTACTGCTCATCTACAAATTTTGTTGCGCACTTACAACTTCAAAAGTTAGAAGACATGTCTACTACATCAAAGTTTCGAATCTGCTGAATACGGTTGTCAGTTTTGGGGGAAGCTGATTCAGAAACTTCGCCAACAAAAAGTGTACGGAGAAGCTGCTAAAGACATGCAACATGAATTGGGGGGAAGTTCATCCAGTTCATGCATATTACATCATTTTCCAACAAGTGAAGAAAATTTCTCAAGCCGAGGTATAATATGAAGACAAATAGCATCAACTACAGTCATCCTCAGTATTTGAAGAGCTTATGAAGACTTTATTTTAATTATATTTGTACTTGTAGGAAAGTTTGTAAGTAATCCCGTATATCGTCCCATTGGGGGAAGATTGTTGGGATCGCTCCTAACACGTAAATGGAACAATATTTACGGGATTACATTAGTTATCATGTAAACCTAATACACATGTACTCGAAGTGTCATTATTGTAAAATGGTGTGTATTTTAAGCTATATAAGCCTCCTAGAATTCACTAGGAGGGTGAGACTTAGTGTGTGTATTTTTACTTTCATCTTTATTAATTAAACACATAATTTCCTTTATCTCTCTACTCTCTCTCTAACTATGGATATGTTATACTACATCATCCCTGACCTCCCGAATCACAATAATCAACCTAAAACACGATCCTACAAGGTTAAATTGACCTTTATTAATATAAGACTAGATTTTGCACATCAAGGCTTATAGATTTCGCACATCCAGTTTTTGACGACGTCAAGGCTTAGAAAGTAGTGATGGCGTCTCGGTGAAGTTGTGACCACGACAAGGCTTGGGGGTGGTGATGGCGTCTGCACTCTCTTTGGTAACAAACTCCACTTTATAGGCACTTTTCTGACGACTTCAACTATCCCGGTCAAAAATCTGAATTTTGTCTTTTTCTTCCAAACTTCGTCCAAATGATCCCAAAACTTATATGATTCCAGCAGATGCATAATCCTCAATCTAGAAACCAATTAGGGAGGATTTTAAGCTAAAATAAGGATAAAAAGCGGTAAAATTAATAAAATCGTGAGGTAAATATAAAATTGTTAACAAATGGCACCTCATAAGGCTGAAAATTAAGTATAGAAATATTTACTATGTTCAGAAAAACCGTTTTAGTAATATCTTCTTTTGAAATATATATTAAGGGGGTGTTTGGGATTTCTTATTGAAAATAGATTATGCGTTTCAAAAATGGATAATCAGATAATCAACTATTATAAAAGGTGATTCTGAAACATTGATAACATCAAATAGTCCTGATAATTTAGTGTCAATTTTCCCTCAAAATGCTTACCATTTCTATTGTTTTGCATGGATATATACTCTTATTAGTTATTATTCCATTTTAGGGTATAGATGAGCATCAAAACGAAGAAACACGAATTTGGAAGGTAAACTAACGAAGTTATTCAAGAGGTTGCTGACCAAAAGAAGGTTACGACGTAGACTCATATTTCAACTTACGACGTAACATATTATATCACTAGAAGACTAAGTCAACGTTACTGAAGGTTATGGCGTAACTCCATCGACATGATTATGCCATAGATATCCAAAGACTTAGACAATTTCAGTGATCAAGAAGGTTACGCCATAACTCATTCACAGGGTTACGGCGTAGAAACGCCAAAAATGTTAACGAGGGTTCTACGTTCGAAACCTCTTCTTGGGGTTACGCCAAATATATTATTATAAGGATAAGATCATCAGAGATACTGGGTTATGGAGTAACCTTTTATTTAAGGTTACTCCGTAACTTTGTCGAAGTTATAAATACAAGCCCTAAATCTGCATTTTGATCATCACTTGCTACCACAACTTTCAAGGGGCAAATTAGGGTTTCACCATGGACAAATCTAAAAAATCTAAACCACATTACAAGGAGAAATCATATCATTTACTCCTTAGCTTTAGCATCTCATCGTGTAATTGAATCAAATCCAATGTTTACTTTTATTATAACATTCTACATTGTTTTTGCTGCACTTTATAATATGAGAGGCTATACACTTCATGTGTTAGCCTAGTTATGAAATTATTATTGTCATTATGATTGTTTTCCTGTTTATTATATGCTTTATGTGTTTATCCATCTAGCCTTTCTATGATCCCCGCATTTTGGAAATGTGTATACTAGATAGTATCTACTAGGCTAGCTTGAATTAACCAAAGGACCCTAGTCGAGTAGGTTGCGGGATGTGTAAAAATTGACCAAAGGACTACACATCACCTCGCGTAAGAATTGAACAAAGGACTACCTATCCTAGTAGACATAGATAAGAAATGCGGAACCTCATTTGTATGTGTGAGAATTGACCAAAGGACCATACACCTTGGTAGGTATAGATTAATAGCTGACACTTAATGAGTAAAACCGGACTGAACGGCCGAATTGACCAAAGGAGGTACGGGTTTGGAATTATAGGCTAGGCTATTTGACCAACTGATCCTAGTGACATTTAACCACCACATAAAGCGATAATAGACATTGTTAGGAAAACTAAGTCATGGCATGATAAGATTAGTAACTAGGCTAGCACATCTTTCTCTCACTGAATCAATCCCAATTTAATTTTCGTTATTTTTTTTGTTTACTACAAATCATTTCAAAACCCCTTTTGTGACAACTGAAACTTAAGTTAGAATCCGACTCATAGCTCTTGTGACGACCTCAGTTATACCAAACTAGACTACCCACGACCGGGTCATTGCCCGATAGTGCTCACGTAGATCATATGTAAACGAGACTTATAAATATTAAAACGTGATCTAGGTAAAACAATCATCAAACATAGTGTTTGGATTTGATTATACGATTTGATATCGCAATAATTAGATAATCAGTTTTTTAGTGTTTTGAAAATCATATTATATAACTACTTAAAAGAATAAAAAGACCAAAATAGACATTTTGAATAATATGAATATCACGTGTAACAACTATCACACCACATATTACTTTGTGGGAAACTTGGAATAACCTTATCATACCACAACATTTTTTCCTCCATTAACCCATATCACCCTATATTATACCACCAACTAATAAACACTTTATCTTCTATTAACCCATATCATCAAAATATTGACACTATTATAATTGAAGAAATTATCATCTTCTTGTTAAATTTCATCCAAACTCATTTAAGGATTAATTACCAACGATAACAAGAATATGGCAAGGAGCGCATCCACTTGTTGGAATTGAAGGAAGGTGATAACAGAGACCGTTGAGGAAGAAGGAAAGGTAGGTGTACTTTGAGGGTTATTTGAGGCGTAATATGGTAATATTAGTGAATAATCAGTTTTCCAAAAATTGCGTTTTGTAGCAGTAGGACCCGAGCTACTTATCCAAAACTGCGTTTGGAGCCATGGAAATGCAGAAAAGCACTTTTCACATTTTGATATCCAAACACTGGTTCTTAGATTTTTGTGTTTTGATGTCGTGATAATCAGATAATTCGGTTAAAAACGCAACCCCAAACACCCCCTAAGAAAAAACCAGCAAACTGAAACAAACGAATTCCAAGACACCTAACAACTTAAAGAAAAATCACCTAGAAAAGTGAGGTTGGATGCAGTAAGCACCTTTGATCGATTCATACGATCTCGTTGGTGTGGCTGTTGATACAAAAGTTGGGCGTTCCTAGTTTGGACTCCGGTTCTCGTATCAATTAGATCTTGATGCTTGAGACATGCGCACTAAGTAAACAGGAAACACCGTTAGGCTTATCGTGGGATTGTCTCCCACGATTATCCTCCGGCGTGAGAGTAAGTAATCAGTTTTAGGGTTTAGTGGAGAGTTAGGGTTTGAGATCGTACCTTTAATGAGGACTAGGATGCCCTTTACATACACACGAAATCCTTATTGGTTTCGTGTTCCCCAACCTTCGGCGTATCCCGCCTAAGTCGGTCATTGGATACCTATCTCTAAAAATAAGAGATATCCGATATCTTAAGCCATAAATAACTTTGGGTTGGGCCTTCATGGGCGCAAACCATTACCGGGTCAGCCCAGTCGTATCGGGCTTGCTAGTAGCGGTTATTGGTCGGGTTCGTGACCCGAATGAGGACTATACGTCATCATGTCCCCCCAGTCTAGTATGCGCAGGGAAAACATGCGTATGCTAGACTAATAACTGTAGCTCATAAATTCTTCAAGGCGTAGCGGAGAAGCTACAAAGTTTTTTCACCTAAGAGAAGATACATTGTATCCGATCTAATGAAATCAAATATATGCCTCGTAAAATGTGGGAAAGTAACTGAAAATGTGTCACATCAGTATATCCTATCCACACATTCAGAAATAGTGGGGTCCACGTGTCGGTCATCGCGTGGGTGTAAAACCCTATATAAACTGTCGCCTCCCATTTACTGTATTTATCACAGTAAAAAAAACATTTCCGCCATTGTTGAAAGCTCGAATATCTATCAAAAAACCCTGATTATTTCAAAGGTAACAGCGCGTGCGCATTTAAAAACTATATCATGGTCCGTGGTTTAACTGACTTTACCTCCGACATGACCGAGGATGAACTTCGTGAGTTCACCTCGGATTATTATATCTCGATGGCGCTGCATCCGGTGGTTCCGGCTGCGCAAGCGTCAATAACGGAGTTCCCCGAAGGGAAAGTAGGGGTATACACACGTTTCTTCGAATTTGCGAATCAACGTGTGCCCATATCCTTATTCTTATGTGACGTATTAAATTACTATCACCTGCACATATCCCAGCTGCACTGTATAGGTGCAGCAAAAATAACAAACTTCGAGGTTAATTGTCGTTTATTGGCAATTAACCCCACTATCTACCTCTTCCGCGGTTTTTACCATACGACGTGGTCAAATGGATGGGTTTCATTCGCTAAGCGCGCAGGGCGGCTACAATGTTATACCAAAAACTAGACGCGCTTAGGAACTGGAGAGAGAAATTTTTCTGGGTTGATAAGGCATTATTCCTTTGGGACTTGACTTATACCCAGGTTCACTATCAAGGATGGCGCCCCTCACGGAACATCTGGTAGCAGATGATGCGAAAATGATAAACGCCAATCGTATTCCCATCGGTTCCTATCCCGAGGAATTTTTGGTGCACATGGGCATCGATCGTAACTATTTCGATAGGCACGATGAGGTGCCAACATTTTTAGACACAGATGGCGGGGTGGGTGCTCGTCGCCCGTACTCATTTACTTTATTGATGTGAGCCTTTCTTTTCACCTTTGTACTTTATATAACTTTGTTTTTGTTTGTTTCGTCTTTGCGAGATGGATCTATTGGCGTTGTGAATTTGGCGAAGCCACGACAGGTTACTATAGGGGTGCGCCCGTTGAGAGAGGGGGAAGTCCCTATTTTGGAGGCTACTTCGGGGCGCACCATGGAGATGGTTCTAGCGGACCGGGGTGGCTCCCGCTTTCTTGGGCGACCCTCTACAAAGCGTGCCCAACCCTAGGGTACCTTCCCCGTTGGTGGAGCCGGCACAAACAGATGTGGCGGAGAGCATTAAAGACATCGATGTAGAGACAGAGGAGGCGATCCATGGGCTAAAGCGCAAGAGGGTGCTTGGTGGTGATGGCGCAAGCTCATCCAGGAAAAAACGACATGTCATTCATGATGTGGAGTCGTCCTCAGATGATGCATCCCCCCCCCCCTCCCCTTCACCTAATACTGCTTCTCCCAAGTAAGTATTATTTGCAAAGCCCTTATCTCATTCCCTGTTTATGTTATGAGACAATCGCTAATTCTCTTTTCTGCGTACAGTAGTGATCCCTCTAGGGAGTCGCCTCCCCCCTAGGCTAGTCCCATTCGCGCTGAATCTTCTGAACCAAAGAGCCAAAGCGCTGAGCCATTGGCATCTGGGGACGCGCCAACGGGTCAGCTTGTTGAGGAGTTGGTGTTGGCTGCTGCGCACCAAGCTACGTTGGCTGCGCAGTTAAAGGCAAGGTATTCTGGAGAAAGTAGCCAGAGCACGCAGAAGGACAAACAGATTGCGTTGTTGGAGGCACGTTTGGCAAGTGCCCGGGCTGAGGTAGAGGCAGCGAGCTCTCATTCCCAAAAGCTTGCTGAAGAAAAAATGTCACTGCTGAGCCAAATAAATCGGGAACGTATTGCGTCAGCGGATTACAAGGCTTCGTGCATCCGGGCCCTGAAGTATTTGGAAAAAGGAAAGGAAGAGTTGCTCTCTCAGTTAGGGGAGTTTGGGGCAACTGTGGGAAGCTCGCTGGAAGAGCAGGAGATGAAGTTCCGCAAGCTCAGTATTGAGTATGACGAGGAGCTGTATCCCCAGCTTGTTTCGACGATTGCTGAGCGCAGGTGGCTTATCAGCCATGGATTGCGCCTTGCTTCCCTCAGTACTTTGGAGTC
Organism: Chrysanthemum lavandulifolium; assembly: GCA_022545495.1. Taxonomy (NCBI): domain Eukaryota; kingdom Viridiplantae; phylum Streptophyta; class Magnoliopsida; order Asterales; family Asteraceae; genus Chrysanthemum; species Chrysanthemum lavandulifolium. The sequence goes on from CM040243.1 coordinate 155,978,437, forward strand.
TCGGGAGGTGGTAGACAAATTTGGGGCAGTTGTGCTGTGTGCGTTGGCGCGTGGTAAGGCGGAGGCTATAGAGGAGCTACATGATAAGGGCCTTTTGAAAGTGCCAGCCACACAGGTGCTTGGGTACGATGAGCATGCTTATGAGGATCTTGTTGTTACGATGAAAGAGATGAAAATATTGGAGCTTCCTCATATTGCGCAGTTGGAGCGCGACCAAGATTACCCCATCAGTGTGATTATGGAGGGGTTAACCTTGGCCCGCCACCGTCTTGATGATCTGAGACGCAGCTTGACTACTTTTTGAAGCTGATGAGTCGCATTGCGGTGCCTATCTTTGCTCGCCCGCGCGATATCCTGAATCCCTTCGTGCTTGAGAAGGAAATCCCTCTGAAATAATCCTTAGAGGCCCATGCTATGAGACTTTCCAAGAAGAAGGTCGTGAAGGGAAAGGCCATTTTTTGTGGTGTCGGCGCAGCGCACCTTCCGAGATCCGACGGGGTACCTGTGAGTGTGGCAACGGTATCGCGACATGATTCTGATTTGCTGAATGAAGCTGGGGTTGCTCCAAACCGTGTTGAGAGTTCACAACTTAGGCGTAGCAATAGTATATAGGTAGCCTCTTTGTAAATATCTTTTTGTAAGAACTCGTGGTTCTTAATAAAATTTTCCCTTTGTTGAATGTGTGTTGATGTGGTTGCAACTTATAATATTTATACTGAGCTATCTGTCTTTGCATAAAAGACATCCTTGTTGTCTAAGAATCAAACTATTATATAAGCGCGAATAATATATGAAGTCCATAGTCATGTATGAAAGTCATGATCTAACATACTTGAAACACGATGTCTAAGTACTTGTATCATAATCGTGTATGGTGTGATATGCAGCGTACTGTAAATATCATATCAAGGAGTCAAGAGTCTTGATTCCTAGTTTGTTAAACGCGCACAGTGTGCATTGTTGCGCATCCATCATGGAATGCGCATTGTACTTATTCAACGTCTTGAAAATAAGGTGTTTAACAAGGATGCATGATCCAATGTTGATGGGTTTGCAACCCTCTTACTCAACGAGTTATTTAGTAGGTTTACTCATCCTGTGCACCATCGTGGGTTTAGTAAGTGCATGCACGCCATGTAGGCACAATATAACAACAATGTTGAAACATAAATATTATGTAAATAATAAATTGAAATGTGTCGCGGAGTTAGCTAGACACCGCGACGTTTTATTAATACTTACAAGTTTTTGTAAAGAGAAAAAAGACATTTTCCTAAGTAAAACAAAATGTAAATACACGGATATTTATTGAGCACTATACTAAAGTGCGGGAGTATCCGTGCGCTGGGCCATAGTTGTTACTAGAGATAACACCGTTTGATATTGCAGATGTTCCATGTGCGTGGTAGCTCTCGACCCTCTATATCACGCAGCTTGTACGCGCCTTTTCCTAATGCTTCGATGACCTCATAAGGTCCTTCCCACTTCGGTCCAAGTTTTCCTATATCTTCTGCTTGGCTCGCATCATTGGCGCGATATACAAAGTCGCCTGCTCTGAATGAGATGCTTCGAACTTTAGCATTGTAGTATCCCTTCATTTTTGACTTTGCTCTTGCCCCACATATGGCTGCGCGTTCGCGCCTTTCTTCCAACAGGTCCAAGTCAATACGCCATTCATCGTCATTGGTTGTAACATTAATTTCGGCAGTGCGAATTGTTAGCATCCCAATTTTGGCTGGTATGACGGCTTCTGTCCCATAAACAAGAGAAAAGGGAGTGTCTCCCGTGCTGATTTTGATTGAAGTGCGGTGCGCCCACAAAACATGCGATAATTCCTCTACCCACCTTCCTTTGTGTTTGTCTAAGCGTGCCTTAATTCCTTCACCTAGACTACGATTTGCACGCTCGACCAAACCATTGGTTTGTGGGTGTTTAAGCGACGCAGTGTTGTGCAATATTCGATTTCTCACCCATTCCTTGAAAGGGTTGTCACGAATTGCTTTCCATTGTCGAGATGATTTCCCGGGTAATCCGAAGCGGCATCGATATTTTCCCAAACAAATCATTTTACACGGTTACACGTGATTGTCGCGACCGCCTTTGCTTCAATCCATTTAGTGAAATAGTCTATGGCCACTATAAGAATTTCAATCCCCTAACGCAGCAGGGAAGGGCTGCAATGTCGATACCCATTTATAGAATGGCCACGGCGTCGTAATAGGTGTTAGCTCTGTTGTGGTTGGCGTGGAATAGGTGCGTGAACTTGGCGGTCGCCGCACTTTTTATTAAGTCCCGCGTCACGGTGCATCGTGAGCCAATAGTATCGGACCGTAAGGCGTGCCACAACGGACCGTGGTCACGAGTGCATACTACATGAACCGGTGGTGGATCTCTCGGAGTATGTAATCGCTTGAAGGGTCCGACACATCGAAGCCATGGTTGTAGAAATGAGCGCCGATATAGTATACCGTCCCAAATTTGAACCTACGTGATGTGCGCCGTACTCGTCGGGCGTCATACGCTCTTGGGGCAATCGCCTTGCTTATAAACTTCGACAATTTGGGTCATCCATGTAGGACCTTGTTCCTCTATCACCGTGGATATCTCCATCTCCGAGATCGACTTGCTCTTGAGTTTCCACCAATACTTGTATTGATAGGTGCGCAAAGCTTGTGGATGCAATCTTGCTCGGTCGTCCGCCTTTGCATTTCCCCTCTAGGAACTTGTTTGATGGTAAACACAGTCAAAGCCACGGATTAGGGACTTGGTCTTGTCGAGTATTGAATCATGTTTTCCTCTTTAGCCACATACTCACCCAACACATGGTTGGCTACTAAACGGGAATCCACATTTGCTTCCAGGTTGCGTATGCCCATTTGAGATGCAATGCGTAACCCAGCAATCAGAGCTTCATACTCTGCCTCGTTGTTCGTGGATATGAATTCAAAACGCAGTGCGTAAGTGAATTCCATTCCTTCTGGATTTGTGAGGATAAGGCCTGCGCATGACCCGTCCACGCATGAAGATCCATCCGTAAATAGGATCCATGGTTCTTGCAGTTCCACCTTGATTTGTGGAGGTGCATCGTTAGTGTCCGGTTTTTCTATGATGAAGTCTGCTAATATCGCCCTTAACGCGATCGTGGTGCAGGGAGATATTATGCTCACTAGCGACACGCTCCACTTACGTAGTCGTCACGATGCGTCGGGTTTGGAGATGATTTGCTTGATAGGTTGATGCGTGATCACCGCTATTGGGTGAGCACGGAAGTACTGCTGCACCGTTTGGCGGCGAATACCAATGCTAAGACCAACTTCTCCATTGCACTATAGTTAATCTCCGTTTTCTTGAGTGCTTTGCTTACAAAGTATCTTAGGTGCTCGCCTGCCATCAATAACATCACATGTTGTTGCTCCATTAGTCATGAGATAAGTACATAATTAATTCTTCCCACAGGCGGTAGCGACTAGCTTGGGGCGCCGCTAAGTCTTGTTTAAGCTGTATAAAGCTTCTTTTGCTTCCGTAGTCGGTGAAAGTCTCCCTTTTTTGTGCACTTCTTGAGCGTTTTGAAGAGAGGTAGTGACTTATCTGCTGATTTGGACAAGAATCTGTTTAAACCGGCTAGCTTTCCATTCAAAGACTGGACTTCCTTCAACGTGCGCGGCGAAGGAAGTTGAATGACAGCCTTCGTTTTTTCTGGACACGGTTTAATGCCATCGGGCTCTATCAAGTATCCAAGGAACATGCCTTATGTAGCGCCAAAGGTGCACTTCTTAGGATTTAACTTCATGTTGATCTCTCGTAGTGTCTTAAATGTTTCCTCAATGTCACGTACCAACTTGTCTTCCGTATGGCTTTTTATGACAAGGTCGTCAACGTAAACCTCTAGGTTGCGGCCCACCTGCTTTTCAAATGCATTATCTACCAGTCGCTGGTAGGTGGCGCCTGCATTCTTCAAGCCAAAGGGCATCTTTGTATAACGATGAGCGCCTTGACTTGTATGGAAGGCCGTTTTCCTCATCTTCTTGACCATTTGGATTTGGTGGTACCCTTTGTATCGTCTAAGAAACATTTAAGTGGGTATCGGCACAAAGATTTTACCTTCAATCTATCTCTGGTAGTGGGTAGCGATCTTATGGACATGCTTTGTTGAGATCCGTGAAATCCACACATCCATGTTGCCATCACTCTTTTAACCATCACGGGTTGGAGAGCCGGTCATGGTAATAAACTTCTCGCATGATACTGCATCCACAAGTTTGTGTACTACGCGGAATTGCTTGTGCGGCTCTGGAGCTGGCGCGCCTCTTACATCGTCTTGGGAATATCCTTGTCGGATTCTCAACTTGTGTTACGTAATCGAGCGGTACACGGTCATGTGTTTTGGTTCCCATGCAAAGATATCCGATTCTTTTGCAAGAGTGCGCACACAGCTGCCCTACCGTTATCAGACAGCGATCCTCCAATCGATACTTCTTGTTCTGGGTACTCAGGATGAATTGCAACCCTAAGGTTTGATACCTTAGGTGCGCGTTGTTCTGGAATGTGTGTTGTCTCACATGTAACCGTGTTACATTCTCTAGATGGTAGGGTGGTATTGTAGAGAGTAACAATGCCTCCCTCCACTGGGAACTTGAGCATCCCATGTGCTGTAGACGGTACCGCGCGTATGGCTGATATCCTTGGTCTTCCAATAATGCCATTATATGGCGAAGGGTATTTGATCACCATGAAATTCATCCAGACTGTCGTCAAGTGTTCCTAGTTACCAATATTGACTAGTAGACGTATTTGCCCCATGGGCCATATCTTTTCTCCTGTAAAACCAGTCAACGCCGTCATGACCGGGCTTAACTGACTCCGTATCTCCGATCGCAGTCGCTTGAAACAATGTTCATACATTATATCTGCAGATGCCCCTCCATCGACATACATGCGGTGGATATCGTGACCCCTGCATTAATTTCAATGGTGAGTGGTTCTACCACTGCATTGTCCGCCGCCAAGTTGGGGAAGGAGATTTCGCTTCCGCGGGAAAACTTTTGGCTGATCTTCTGCCTAGTCATTCGTTGCCATGATTGTATCATGTAGATGGTGTCAGCCTTATCTTTGGGTGCTTCCTTCTTGTTCCCGGTCTTTTGCTTATCTTTCCCTTCCTTGATGTTTTTAACCAAATGGTCCAATCTGCCTTCTTTTACTAGTTTATCATTTAGTTGGCGCAATTGGACACATTCATTGGTGGTGTGGCCCTTCTGTCCATGATAGTCGCAGTATCCGCTCCCCACGCGTCGATCTTCTGGGGTGCGCATTGGTGGGGGCCTTGGGAAGTTCGCTCCTTCCGTCGCGAATATCTCCTTTGGGGTCTTGGTTAGCGGGGTATATCATCATTATCTCGTCCGCTCCACAGCGCGATAGTTCTTGTTGCGGTTGCTACTACAGTCGGTGGATTGTCTCAGAGGTTGTTCTTGTGATCTATAGTTTGAGTAGCCTTTCTTCTTTGTCATGGCGGCTTCTCCTTGGATAAAGGACCTTGTGCGCTTCATAAGTTCATCAAAGGTTTGGGGACTCGTCGTTCGACCTTTTGATGAGTTCGGGTTATTGATCCGTTCATGAACTACGAGATCTTTAGTATTTCGGGCATGCCTTGACATGTATGCACTCATCTTTGTAGCGCTCACATAAGTGCTTGTAGATTCCCCGCGATGTTTTACCTGGCGAGTTCGGCGGGTTTTTGGCGACTTTTTGTTGGAATCACTCCTAAACCTTATTCAAGTGTTAGTGATTCATATGTAATAGTTAGCTTAATATGGCCTTTATGTTAGTTGGTAATTATGCTTAGGCTTATGTAGAAGGCCCATAAGCCTAGGCCCAAGCCCATAAGAGAAAGGAAGGGACTAGGAGTGTTGCCGTAGCTCCCTCTCCTATAAATAGTCTTGTAATACCCTCACTTGAGGGTTGGTTGTTCAATTTATTCTCTCTTTCACTTCATACGCATAACCATTCTATATTCATACGCATAAGTTTTTGATTGTTATTGTTCAACCGATCTCTTCTCTTCTCTATTTCTTACATGGATGCTTGTGTTACATATATGGTGACTTAACAGTGGTATCATTTGCCAAATAGTTGGGTGAATCATTTTCGTTGTTTAAGTTTTGTTTCGGTCTTACGCAGTAACAACGAGTGATAACTTTGGTTCGCTTAAAATTGATTTTTACACTTTTAATCCAAGATTCTTGTCCTTTCAACGTTTTAAGGTGTTAAAATAAGTGCTTTTGGCAAAAGTTTCAAACTTTACGCGTGTAGATCTTTGTTTTTAAGCTTGGTTTTATACGTGGTACTAGTTCTACGCATAACTGCTTTTTAAGCTTTGGATCATCAAGTTTCACACTTTTGTGTTATTTTGGTGATATTGAAGCTATTTCATCACAAAAATCGGTTTGGAAACATCACTTGGCGTAAATCATTTTGGGCTATTTTCTACGCGTAAGTAAAACCCTAAACTTACGCCAGACTTTTCCTTGGTTTGATCTTCGCCAGAGGTTTACTCCGTGTTTTCTTGCTTGGATAAGCCTCGAAAACACGTCGACTTTGGATATCTTTTGCACCGTGATAGTGTAAAAGATCACTTGGGCAAAACCTAAAATTACGATAAGCATAAGCTTACGCCAGAATTTTTACGCATAAGATTTATCTTACGCCTAAGCTTTGTCTTACGCATAAGTTAATCCTACGCCTAACTTCTTGTTTACGCATAACTTTAGTGTTTTTATCCTTACTTACGCGTAAGCTAATCCTACGCGTAACTATTACTGTTACGCGTAACTTTGGTGTTTTTACGCATAAGTGGTACTTGGCTTTTCCGTGATTTCTACGCCTAAGGATACTTCATCAACAACGTTTCATTCGACTACAAAGATCCATTTAACAACACAAGTTTTCAACATGTCACAACCACCATACTCTAACTATTTTCCCTACACTTATCATCAACAACAACAACAACAACTAAGTCCACAACATCAACAATTTAATCATCAACAACAAATTTATCAACAACAATTTAATCAACAACATACTCCACAACTTGGAGCAATTCCACCACCACAAATGGTTCAACCACCACCTAGTCTTCAAGTACAACCTTACACAAACTTCTACAATCAACATCCATCCAGAATACTATGAAGGAACCGACATGGTTTGGCAAGATGTGTGAAGCCTTAAGTAGCCAACAATCAATTCATGAAGTCGGCTCACTTGATAGACCTCCAATGCTCACTCCCGAAATTATGATCAATGGGTGATAAGGTTCTTTAGGTTTTGTGATCTAAAGAAGCCACATGGAAAGTTTTAAAGAAGGTCATTATGGAAGGTCCATTTCGGATGCCTCATTGTTATCACACCCGCAGATCCGTATGCCAATCCACCAAGAGATGTTGTCTCCAACATTGCAACTATCTCCGACCTCACCGGTGATGAACTTCTACACTTTGAAGCCGATGAACTAGCAATGCAATACATCCTTTTGGGACTACCCAATCCGATCCTTCAAGTGTTGATGCTCAAAAGACGCTAAAGCAATGTGGGAACATATTCATCTTCTAATGGAAGGCACAACACTCAATCAGAAGACATGGAATCCAAAATCTACTTGGCTTATGAACATTTCATGATTGAACCAGAGAGACATTAGAGTCATATCATCATCGCTTTACATCATTAATGATTTGGACAAACACAACATCATCATGCCTCGAATTGTCACAACACTAAGTTCCTAAGTAGTCTTGGTCCGAATGGGAGAAGTATGTCATTTTTCTCCGTCAAGCTAAGAATCTTCATCATGCTACATACGGATTGTTGTACGACTATTTGAAGCCTCACCAAAAGAAGTTGACAAAGAAAGGACTATCCGTGGACTCCCGACTTCACGACAATTCCCGATAATCAACAACTTGCTTTGTGGGCTCAAACTAATCTTCCTCCTCAAACATCTCAAAGAACCACCCCTCAACCAACCGCAACCATCACACCATATGATCAACACAAAGAACAACCTCAACAAACTCAATTGGTTCCATACAACAACAACAATGCTCAAGCACTTTACAAAGAAGCCGATGAGGACTCGCGCTTTCGATGAATTGCAACAAGGATTTGTTATGATTGCTAAAGCCTTCGGTCGGTATACAAACAAATCCAACAATCGCATTCGCTCCTCATCCAACACAAGGAATCAAGTCATTGTGAACAATGGACGTGTTGAAGTTCGTAACCGTGGTTATGGTCGCCGATGGGAGGTGGTCAAGGGTTTAATGCTATTGGAAGGAATAACCGTGGTGCTCCACAACAACAGAGAGCTCAAGTGGTTGAACAGGGAATGCTCGAATGGGGTTAATGGTCTTCGTTGTTATAACCGCAATGAAAAGGGTCATCCGCTAATGCATGTCCTAAGCCGAGGACAAGAGGCGTGGCTTATTTCAAAGAGGCTTTGCTCTTGGCTCTTAAGGATGAAGTCAGGAACTCTTAACAACAAGGAATGAGCTTTATGGCGGATGCGCACTGATGATGACATGGAAGACTTGCAGCTAATGCAAAGAAGTGATGTTGATGGCACAAATGCAAGCTCTACACATGAGTGACACAGCCCAGTGTATGACATCGATGGCTTGTCTCGTGTACCGAACAAAATATACTCATCCCCGATCCGATATCTCCGCCAATTTCTCCATCCGACCAGATCGAGTGTTCAACATGAGCAATCCACATCTCATTCCGATGATTATCAAATAGATCCCGTAGTTATATTTGACGATCAAGATGACCTTATGGTTAATATTGATAATCAAGTTGACTCGTGATTATATTTGAGGATCTAAATAATGATCATGTTGAGACTCACGTTGAACAAAATGAGCTTCGGTCTAATAGAGAAATTGAGCTCCCGACCTTAATTAAAGACCAACACTCTTGGTTGGAAATTTGCACGAAATTAAAAGAGAAAATGCACCGTTAATTAGGGATAATGAATGCTTAATTCGACAAATCAATTTTTTAAAACTCAAGAAAACCGTGAAGAAGGTTTTGAAGTCGCTTTTGCTAAATCTCATCAAAACGAAAAATCATTAGAACGACAGATACGTGATCTAGCCGCTTCCAAGAATGCTCGTTGTCTCAAATAGAACAACCAAACATGAACATAAAAACAACTTAACGCCTTACTTTGAAACTCAAAAGCCAAGGTCGAGTTGTTAACTTGTCAAAACAGTTCTCGAGTACAAACAACATTCCACTAAACGAATAGATAACTATCTTGAAGAAATTGTCGACTTACAAACCAAAATCAAAGAGTTTCAAATGTTGTTTACAAACATGGTGAGTCAATCACAACCATTCAAAAGTTTACTTTTAAACCTAATCCAAATGGATATGGACCAATTCTTGCGATTAAAAACCTAAGTTTTCAAATAGAGCATTCAAACCAAATCCTAAAGTTTACAAAGCGTAACATAGAATTGATGATTCAATTATGACCGTTGTTGAATATAATCGCATGGAGGAATTAGATGCGATGACGAGAGTCGGTCAAAATGGAAAATGTCGTTTATAACAAACCATTTAACTATTCAAAAGCCGTTACTTTTGTCAAACAACAAGATACTTCTAACAAACCTTTGTTATCACACCAGCTCAAGTTAGTCCCAAACAAAATGGTGCACAAATTAATGGTCCTTTACCTTCACTTAGTGAAGTTAAAACAAAATCCGATAGTTGTCGCGTCATAAAATACTTTGACACTTTCTTATCTGACCTCAAAATTTTGGAACGTGAGATTGAATTTCATTCTGAAATAAAAGTTGAACATTTTCAATCGCCAATAGCGCGAGACCATCGAGACATTCTTCAGAAAAGACTTTTACCCCATGTTAAAAATTTGAAAACTTGTGCACTATATTGGGAAAGGGATTTTCACAAGGAACTTGGTCTAATGAAAACAGCCGAGAAAATGTAAACATCGATTTCAAATACTAAACGTAAAAGAAATTGTTGAGAAAAGATGTTGATCGACTCTTGAAAAATGTTATATGTCTTGATATCAATAATCTGGTTTTATTACAACTGCTGCATATGCATCCGATCATATCATTGCCGATTCTTGATTCTTTGAAATTGTTGAGAATATCGATAATGTGCTTCAAATCGAGTCTTTAAAAGTTGAAAATGAACGATTAGTAAACGAACTTTCAAATGCAAAACGTCGTCTTAATTGGTGTCAAAAAGATATTCACGATCAACAACTTGTTTTTCAAAACAAAATCGCCAAGTTGCATGAAAAAATCTTAATCCAAAACTTGAGCAACTGGATGATCAAAACGTGTCTTTTAAGTGTCAAATCTCAGAATATGAACATGAACTTTCAAAAGTTAAACAGGAATATGGTGTCATATTTGATTTACTCAAACAGACTCGTGATGAAGCATCAAACGAACTTGATCATTATCTTGCACACACTAAAGAAGTCATGAATTTTGCTTGAAATCTTCGCTCTGAAAATCAAGATTTGGTGCACACTATCATTAAGTTATGGAAATGTTAGGAAAGTATGAACAAGTTCACCTAGCATCATTAAGAAAATTGCACCGTAACACTTAGCAAACGTGAACCCAGATTGCCTATTGACAAAACACAAGTTACTAATGTGCTTCCCTCATCGCAACAGAATAGTTGCTTCTTTTCCAAACGTCCGCACTTCACACCCTAGAAGCAATACAAGGAAGAATAGGAAGTTGCGACCTAAGAAAAGAATAATAAGGAATGTTGAAGTAGAAGAACACCCTAGGACTTTGAATAAGACTCACGTTGCACCCACTTTAGATATTGCGTCGACAAATGTAATGGAAAAGTGTTGTAACGAATGCTAAACCTTTAAGTACTTTTGATATTCAACTGATGCTTCTTGTGTTATTTGTCGTAAAAGTATGCTTTCGATTGTCATGACAAATGTGTTGCTAGAGCTATCTTGTCTCGCTTACGGAATCCTAAGAATCGAATACCTCTAGGCCCACTAATGCTTCTAAGTCCGTGCTTGGTAGACCGCCTCCTTAGATTCTAAGAAACGATTGATGTCCCCGTAGTTCCAAAGATCACCTCCAAGGAATGTAGTACCACCTAGTGCATTCACTAAGACTAAAGCTAAGACTAGTTGGAGATGGCGTAAATGGATACATAATACACTAGGATTTAAATGGATGCCTAAAATCATTGATGTGTGTATTTCTACTATAATCCGAGGAACCCTCTAACTCATCGGGTTCCACATCTACCTCTATTCCATCCGTGTCGCCCGTGTAATGCAGTGTGATACAGATCATCCTTTGATTGTTGATAGCGGATGTTCCCGACACATGACAGCAATCTTAAACTGTTATCAAACTTTATTGCAAAGTTCATTGGCACCGTCGATTCGGAATGATCACTTCAGCCTATCATGGGCTACGGAGATTATATCAATGGCAATATTGAAATTAGCGTGGTTTATTATGTGGAAGGCCTCGGTCACAATCTCTTTTCACCGGTCAATTTCGTGATGGAGATTTGGAAGTTGCTTTTCGGGAGAAAACTTGTTTCATTCGTGATCTACAAGGAAACGATCTAATGTCCGCTCTCGCAATTCTAGTCTATACACAATCTCAATGCAAGACATGGTTGCTTCATCTCCCATCCGCTCACTTTCAAAGGCAACATCAACAAAATCTCGCTATGGCACCGCTGCCTCTCACATTTAAACTTTCAAACCATCACCAACCTTGCTCGACACAAACTTGTTGAAGGTCTCCCAGATTCCGGTATTCTAAAGATCACCTATGCTCACCAGAACAAGGAAAAAGCACTCGTGCTCATTTTCCTTCAAAGGTGGAACACACTCTCAAAGATGTGCTTCATCTTCTTCACATGGATTTGTGTGGCCCGATGCGCGCAAACGATCAATGGCAAACGCTACATCTTAGTAATTGTTGATGACTATTCACGATGGACTTGGGTCTACTTTCTTCAAGCAAAGACCAAGCTCCACAAATGATCATCACCTTTCTCACGAAAATTCAAATTCACCCGAACACCGTCCGCCAAATCGTAATGCATAAAGGAACCGAATTTGTGAACCAAACTCTTCGAGAATTTTATGAGAAAGTGGGAATAGAGCATCAAACATCTATTGCACGGACACCGTAACAAAACGGAGTTGTTGAAAGACGAAACCGAACGTTAGTGGAAGTCGCAAGAACAATGTTAATCAATGCTAAACTTCCAGACACTTGTGGTGTCGTATCAACCGCATGCTACACTCAAAACCGCTCAATGATTACAAAACGCCACAACAAAACACCTTTCGAGCTTATCCACAACCAAAACCGAATCTCAAACACTTTCATGTATTTGGATCTCTTTGCTACCCAAATAATGATCGTGAAGACTTTGGAAAGCTCAAAGCCAAAGTCGACATTGGAGTATTTATTGGATATTGTGAGAATTCAAAGGGTTTCCGGATCCGAATCGTCGCACAAAGCAAAAGTTATGGAAACGATTCATGCTAATTTTGATGAACTTACGAAATGGCTTCGAGTATAACAACTTAGAACCCGGTCACAACCGCTTAAACTTCCTCAAACCCCATCATCACCGAACTAAGCCCCCACTTACTCGTCAACAAATGGAAACGCTATTTGCTCCACTGTTTAGTGATGACATTGATGAACGTGCTCTGTGTGTATCCGTTGCTTCCGCTGCTCAACCCGATACACTCTTATACCGATACACTGCTACAACAACTATGTTGAAGAAGCACCACCATTGACTCTACAACAACAATTGAACAAACTGCTTCCAACGACGCCGAACCACCAACGATGTTCTTAATGAAGTACCCCACCGCAGATTTTGATCCAAATGCGTTCTTTAACCCGTTTGCCAATGAAACTGCTGCACCTGATGTCGCGGAATCATCAACAAACCATTTGAATCCTCAAAATCTGCATAATGTATATCAACATCAACCTTCCACACATCGTTGGACGAAAGACCATCCTCTAGAGAACATTATTGGCAACCCAAATCAACCAGTCGTTACGAGACAACGTCTTCACACAGATGGTGAACATTGCATTTATGCTCTCGCCGTCTCGCTAATCAACCTAAAACATTAAAGATGCAATGACCAAAGACAACCGGATTGAATCCATGCAAGAAGAAATCAACCAATTCAAACGCCTTGAAGTATGGAACTGGTTGAAAGACCAATAGGGTCTACGCCATTGGTCTCAAATGGATTTGGAAGAACAAATTGATGTCAAGGGAACGTAATCGTAAACAAGTCACGCCCGTGGCTAAGGGTTATAGACAGGAAGAGGGTATTGACTTTGAAGAATCATTCGCTCCGGTTGCTCGCCTTGAAGTCGTTCGATCTTTCTCGCGTCATGCTCATATGAATATAACGGTCTTTCGATGGATGTCAAACCGCTTTTCGAACGGTCAACTAAAAGAAACGGTTTATGTCACCCACCCGTAAGGATTCGTTGATCCCGCATTCCCGAACCATGTCTACAAACCGAACAAAGCTCAGTATGGTCTCAAACAAGCTCCTCGGCGTGGTACGATAAGTTATCATCTTTCCTAATTGCCAATAATTTCACCAAAGGTTCGGTCGACCCTACACTTTTCATACAATATCACGGGAACATATTTTAATCGCTCAAATTTATGTGGATGACATCATTTTGGGTCAACACATTTAAAATACTCAAATGCTTTTGCAAAACTTATGACAAAACATTTTGAAATGTCAATGATGGGTGAACTTACATTCTTTCTCGGATTGCAAGTTCATCAATCACCCCGTGGTATTTTTCTAAGTCACCCAAATATGCCCTTGAAATTCGAACAAATTTGGAATGAATACCGTGATACTTATGCCACACCAATGTCACATACCAAGAAGCTAGACGCGATTTGCATGGGAAACCGGTTGACCCTACAAAATACCGTAGTATCATTGGGTCTCTCATGTATCTAATGTACCAACAGACCCGATATTGTCTTTGCCATATATCTTTGCTCCCGCTATCGACGAGACCAACTGAAACCCACCTCTCGAGGCTAAAAGAATCCTCCGATACATCAAGGGAACCATTAACTTGGGGATCCGTATCCGAAGGATTCGGTTTTGAACTAATAGCTTTTTCAGACGACCACGCAGGATGCTTAGACTCTCGGAAAAGTACTTCAGAGCACTACAATTTCTTGGTGACAAACCGGTGTCTTGGCAATCAAAGAAGCAGGATTGTACATCGTCCCTCAATGTAAGCGTAATATGTAGCCATGTCGGCGTGTTGTGCTCAAGTCATTTGGATGAGAACACAACTCAAGGACTATGGTTACGTGTTTGATGTAATCCCGATGTATCGCGACAATCGGAGTGCTATTGCAATCTCGCAACTCGCTCAACATTCAAATCAAAGCACATCGATCTTCGCTATCACTTCATCAAGGACCACGTGGAATGTGGTACTGTTGAATTATACTTTGTGGGTACAAAATACCAATCGGCGATCTTCTCACCAAAGCCTTAGCTCCCGCTAGGTTTAATGAGTTGGTCCACCGGATTGGTATGCGGTGTTTGACTCAAGAGGAACCGGATGAACTCTTAAAACATTCTTAAAACCACCAAACACCAAAACCTCTTTTGTAAATATCTTTCAAAACAAAATACAAAAATATAAAATCGATAAAACAACAAAAATATTCTTCTATCTTTATTTCTTTCAACATGGCAAGTACAAATCTTCCACAACACTCAAATCTTTCAAAATTCAAGATTTTTCCGATCAAGTGTTGAGGGGAGAAAGCAAATATTTTCCAGTTTCATAAAACCTTGTACTTGCATGTTATCTTATCTCGGTTGTTTCTTTAATAATGGTGGTCACATTTCTGGTTTACTGACACTCCTCGGACTAAAATTTATAAACTTTCATTATTTCTTAAGTCGAGGGGGAGTGTCGTCAAAGTTATTTCCAAACATCATTCGTTTGGTAACCAAAATGGAAGTTAAAGGCTTTAGATGTAAATGGTAAAGGTGGAGGGACTGAAACTGTCAAAAGGTTAAAGTATTTTTAACAAAACACTTCACCTAACATCATTAACTCTTCACATTTATTATTCACCAAACTCATCCTACGCCTAAAATTCAATCTTCAAATTCCGTGTTCTTGATCATCAATTTGTAAGTGGTTTCATAATCTTAACGTATTTACAAACAATGGTTTTGAATCTTTACAAATCCAACGGTTAAAACGTGAGATATGAGTGATTTTGTGTTCTACGATAAGCGTATGAACACACAATCATGTTTGTGTGTTTATGGTTAAAATGATAGTGTCAAAACGTTCATGTAACATCATTGAAACTATTTTGATCATAAAAACATACCCAGAAACACGAATTGAATGATTTTGTGAATTATGGTTCATACGTTAGCTTTGGGGGTTTTCATATGTGAACGTTTTTGGTGATAAAGATTGTTGTATGAGGTTATTTTCAAGTTGAATTGATCATATTTAGACCCAGAAATTACCCAGAAACACTAATGATTCATAAATTGGAAACTAGGGTTTATGTTCATACGGTTTGGGTATTTTTGATTCATGACATATTTGATGTTAAAACTTGGA
The DNA here is from genome assembly GCA_022545495.1 of Chrysanthemum lavandulifolium. Lineage (NCBI taxonomy): Eukaryota > Viridiplantae > Streptophyta > Magnoliopsida > Asterales > Asteraceae > Chrysanthemum > Chrysanthemum lavandulifolium. The sequence continues at coordinate 155,994,162 of CM040243.1, forward strand.
TAAGACAACTTAATAGGCTTCTTAGACTTACCGTAATCATTTTGATGCAATTCCTATGGCTAAATCTCTTACTCATAGAAATTAAACCTTAGGGTTTAGGTTTACGATAAGGATTTTTACGCATAATCGTTTGATGAGTTTTCATGTTTGATCCGATAAATATTGAATGTATGTGTTAATAATTGGTGCTATGATTAACTTATTTCGTGTTTATTACGCGTGAAATTCGTAATCAAGGTTATTAGCAATCTACGCATAAGGATCACCTTACGCGTAGAAGGTTATGCGTAGAGTAATCTTACGCAGCGCTACGCCGTAAGGTTCTACATAAGGGACTACGCGTATCCCGTGAAGGATATGCGTAAACAAGGACCTCTACGCATAAGGTCTACTCTTACGAGTAAGCCTTACGCGTAAGGTTTTATATGCGCCACGCCGTAAGCTCTCACGCATAAGGTCCCCTTTTCCCACGCTGTAATATTTCTTACGCGTAAGTCGTGATCCCACGATAAGCTTGTGCCACGCTGTATACCTCTCCTGTTTACGCATAAGCTTGCCATTTCTACGCCTAAGCCTTGTTTAACCTTTATTATGAATTGTTACGCGTGCAAACTTGTAAATAAATAAATCATAACGCCACAAAACCAATAATGTCACTAATAAACTTAAACGTTTAATATGTTGTGAGAAATAAGTGATAACATGGACTTTAAAACTTAAAGTTAATTAACTCACGAAACTTATCACGACTTCATTGGACTATTGGACAAACAAGTGACTTTGGACTCGTAACAATCATTGACTCATCACATTCAATAAGTAGACAATAAAACCATCTGTTGACTAACATAATGTCTTTCGATATGTTGGTTCTTTTGGCTAAATATCTTTCAGATCACGACATGGACGCTCAAATGAATGTGGATGCACCAAATGTTCTCACCGTTGTTGATATCTTCCCTAATGGCTATCCGATGAAGATTGGAAAGAACAACCTTCGAGTTGACTTTGAAACTCTCACCGCCGTAGTCTTCTTGCTTGATTGTTGTGGATATTCAAGAATCATCCTTATCGTAACATGCTCTCCAACTCGCTATCGCTCCGAGATCTACATTCATCGCCTGAATACAATGCAAAAGATCAAAGGACGTAATGTTGTGACAAATGACTCTCAACCACAAACAAGTCACCATCACACCGCAGACTTAAGGATTGTTCTCCTCATTCCCGACATCGAGCCAACCGAATACGCTTGCTACACCAATCAAGAGACTGTTCTCCAATTCATGATCGACATTGGTTATGATGAAGCTACGTGAGTAATCACTAAGCATTCATACGTGGATCTTAAGAATATTCCTCAACCCCGAGAACTCTCTACATCATCATCACCAAATCGCTTCCCGGTCGTGACAAAGGCTATGAGCATCCCAAGCTCATGGAACTGCAGATTTTTGGGCTTTGATCAACATGAAGCACATCGAAATTGAAGCTCGATATGGGATGACATGATGTCATTCCTCAAAAAGCTTGGCTCAAAGATTCCTTATATCAGATATACAAAACTGTTGATCCAAAGAGCACTTGGACTCAATCCTGATATCCCCAAGAGACTCAATGACCCCAACAATCACGACATGTTTTCTCGAACCTACTCTAACTGCCGATTCAAGGAATCAACAACGAAGAAACAGGGTGTTGTGTTGCCGGATCACCTTCTCGATGAAATCAAAAGCTCTACACATACAAAAGGTATCCGTAGCGGTTGAAGAAAGCAAAGTTGGTTTTCTCGATGACAAGTCTTCCGCACACCTACAAGGAAAACCGAGAAGAGGAAGTGCAGAAGTGCAGCAAGCATCGAGAGTCAAAGGAAGTTCCCAAGAGGAAACCTCCACACAAAAGGAAAGTTCCATCTAAGGAAGTTGTTCCTATTCCCATTCCTAAGTCCGAACCGCAAAGAAAGCTAGTGGATGAAAGCTCAAGATACCGAATCGATTTATGAGGTTTTCTACTCAAATCAAGAACCGATATTACTCCATCAAGAGCTAAACCTCCCACCCACCAATGACAAAGATAAAGGAAAGACTCGGTGATTGAGCACGAAGAAGAAAGCTCGATGAAGAGCCTCGATACCGATTACATGAAGAAGTTCAAAATCATTAGACTCCAACACGCTATGTAAAGAGTTTGCAAAGGATCAAATGGGTGGCCCCGAGGGTCAAGTGGTGGAGTCCAATCTACACCAATTCCTCGATGCGGTTAATCAACCCGATAAGGGAACCGGTGCCACCACTCTTGAGCAACAACAAAAGCAACAGAGGATTCTATTGAGTATGACATTGAGGAACCGAAACCGAGAAGTCGAGAAAGATAAAGTCGATGAAGAAGTCATACAAGCCAAAGTCGATGCAGAGGCCACACTCAAGCTAAAACAGATGAAGAAGCTAGGATTCAGTCAAGAACAAAGCTAAACCGATAAAGATGACGAAGTAAACTACGATGATTATCTTCTCAACAGTCCAACTCGCTCCAAGGAGAAAACTTCAACCTCCTAAGGACCCCGAACCTCCTCATGACTCTTCATCATCGATTCATCCTCTCACTCTTCACCACCACCATCCAAAAGATCAACCGATCCACATCCAAATCGGTGAAGAAGCCAACGGCATCTTGGATCTCTCAAGCTAAGACAAGAATCGTTAAAGTCACAAACAGTAAGGAAGAAAGACATGCTTTACAAAAGTCAATTTTCTCACGACTGTGCATGACCTTCATGACGAGAATGACAAGATGAAAGATGCAAGGAGTACATCCAAGTTCATGGAACGTGATCCTCAAGGGAAATGAACGAGATGATCAAAGGTTACACTCACAAGTTCCTTCTTGACATCGCTCCTCGAGTTACAAAGGAGATGTTTACCAAACAACTCTATCCGAATCTATTACACTTGGCCAAGCAAACTATGAGATCAACACCAATGCATGTCAACATCAACCCGCTTGATCCCATAATATTCTCGATGTCAATTGGTTAACAGTGCTCGTAGCTCAAATGTCTAAACGCTCTGCAACATTTACTTCTTCCGAAGGTAAATTGTTTGAAGCATCACTGAATACCAACTCAAATCACCATGCAGAAGAAGCTCAAAGGCCTAAACGCCCAAGAGACGAAGAAGATAAGGATAAGGATAAGCATGACGAGCCTAAACGCCCAAGAAGTCCGGTGAATCATCCTCCATGCAACCTCCACCCCAAAGGACTCCACCAACCACGATCTCCTCCTCGCTCTTCTACCGAAAAACCTCAGATTACGAGTTACCACCCAAGACTCGAAAACCGTGATCACTTTGAGTATACGGGTGGTGACGATGAGGAAGTCCTTGAGCCCCAACAACAACCCACCTCTCCCGACAAAGCAAAGAAACCAAAGATCATCATCTAAGCCACGAAGAAAAGAAGAAGTCGCCTAAGGCTAATGTCGTATCATGGCTAGATGAAGATGACACCGATGAATACAATCGGTTTTCTACACTTGTTAATTCTACTCCTATCCATCGAAGGTCAAGATCCGTAGACGGTAGTACATTGGAGCATGCAAAGTTACCGCAAGAAAAATTCGAGTGAAGAAGATGACTAAATCGAGTTGAAACGAATCAAGAATGAAGCCTTTCAACCGCTAAAAGACAACATCGAGAAAGTGCCATCGAGGTTGAATACCATCTTGAAAACATAGCACGAGCCATGTCCAACAACATTGATTGGCTCAACCTCAAGCAAACATCGACTTCTCCAGAAAGACAATGCTCCTTACTACACCGATCGGTCTAAACCTCTACCAACGATTGTGAACCAGATCGACCTAAGATTCCATTTCGCTACTTCTTCAACAACGACTTGGAATTTCTTCTACACGGCAGTGATGATTCAAGGAAATACGCTACATCACCGACACTTCCGCTCCCGGCAGCCATATACTCTAACTGCATAGCCATCGAAGAAAAGGCTACCCACATGTTTTCCAACAATGTGGAATTGTATGACCATGATGCAATGTATGGGATTCACCATTGGCCGGAACACCGACGAATCTACTACGTGTCGCCAGTTCAAGTCTCAACATGAAGTGTTCAAGACTAAAGCAATCGTTGTTGTTAAGCATGTAGCTCTTTCGCCTAAATGGGACTACACTTTCCTCAAGAAAATTGTGGTCAAAAGACAAGACGAAAGAGACTATGAATTCGTGAATCGGACTTTCGTAACTTGTCTCTCAACGACATTGAAGATCAGATCTTGCCAAAGTACAGGGACGCATGAGACAATTCTCGATCGAAATTCAACGCGAATACATCAAGTCCTTGCTCATATTCATCGAAGCATAGTGATACAGAACGTGTAGAAGATCTACAACTTGTCGTTGAGTCATATCGCACCCGTGTCAACTTCACCGCACCTCGCCTAGAACTTCCCGACATCAACCGCCTTCCACAATACACCTCGTCAAGAAACCATTCGGAGTAATTAACCGTAGTGAGCTACAACGAAACCGCTTGATGGCGTGTAGAGATCTTCACAAGTTTGGGGATCATACATTGAAGAAGGTTAGGGATGGCTTGGCTTATAGGTTGAAGGATATACATGAAGACATTGGGACACCAAAGCGATGGAACTCTCGTGACATACGGGATGTGAAGAGGATCATCACAATGATTGATGAGAGGTTGTATGAAGGGACCGCCTGTAACACTAGAGAGCTTTGTAGGTGGTCGTCCCAGATTACTCTCACCGCTATCAACGCCTGCTCGCATTCCCCGTGATATTATCGACTTCCGGTACCCTTAAACTGCTTCTATTTCATATTAATTTGGATGTGTGATTTATAATGACAATGGCTTGTGCACACATAACAGTGTACAACCCGTTCTTGTAATGAAAGGACCCTGTGGTACGCTTCAGTGCCACAATCCTTATAAAAGGAGCGAAAGCTTCTTACTTTTGAGTAAAACCTATCAAACCTTTCATTTTTCAAGGTTTTGCTCAAAAGAACAAGTACTTCCCCTTACGTTTTCAAAACCTCAAAAGTTAGTATTACTTGTTGAGGGGGAGTATTTGCTAAAATCTTTGTTCAAACAACTTGTTCTTCGTGCTAATCTTCCCACAAAACTCACAATGGTCATATTTATTATCAAAACCTTATCAAAAATAACACTTATATACCATTTTTGAGGGGGAGAAAATTATTGTGATAAGAAATATGTTGATTTGCTATTGAATCGTCGTGTGAAAAGACTTAACCCATGAATTGACGGGATCTGAACAGTCATACATTGAAAAGATTTGTCTTCCAAAGACTTATCCAAGTAAATTGTACCTATTCGAGAAACTCTTGATAGACATGAACTTTGATGGGTTTGACAACCTTTCGGGGTTTGTCCACATCTTCAAGGTAGTTATTAGAGCTAGTTGTCACCTAAAAGCGACAATGTATCTCTTTAACTATGCAACGAATCGTGTCTCGCAAGGAATTGTCTATCTTGAGTCGATCAATTCAAAAGTGCGCTTTTTCTCTCACCGTGCGATTTCTATCAAAACTCTTAAGCACATGTCGAGGGGAGTATTTCGAAAATCTAAAACTCTTGAAGTGTTCAAACATGTTTTCATTCACAAACACTTCGAGAGATTTTCATGAAAATGGTTTTATGGCAATGGAGTTATAAGGTGATTAAGGTTAGGAATAACTGTCCTATGATCCGCCAGAGTCGGAGGGATCTACCCAAGGACACTACCAATAGTTAGTATTAGAAGTCCTTAGGTATGATTATAAAAGGAGAAAATGAGAATCGGAGAAAGAAGGAGTTGAAGAATTAAAAAGAAATGCAAAGAAAAGGGTGAAAAGAAATAGCCCTCCAAATTATTCAACTTAGGCGCACACGGGTTCAATTCATATGCTACCGGGTTGTCACTTGATGACACCGGTATTGAAGATTAAAAGTCGTCATGGACCCAAAGGACGCATGCACTACACCTTCTTAGCCACTCAAGTTTCTCTCAATGTGCTTGTTTCATTCTCATAGGAACCCTACGTAAACTATCGGCTTTCTCTTAGAGATTGCCGGTATTGAAGAAGGAGACCCTCTCCTAGTCTCCGCTCAGAAAACCAAAGTGCACTATTGAGTCTAGAGCCACGAGATTCATCAAAAGATCTCTTAGGTACACTTGACATTTCATCACTTGTTGTTCAACAATAAGAACAACAAAGGGTACGTTATCGAGTCCTACACATCCTAGCAACTGTCGAGAACATTTATGAGAGGTTCACATCCGTGATCCTCGATGATTGAATGGAAACTCTGCCGTGGTCAACATCATACAACCGACAAGCGGTCGCTTCGGTAACTCCCCGTGGATTACGCTTAGTGGTCTCAAACGGTCTACGTCGTGAGGTGATGCTTGGTGTACCTCGACGACTCATCCGAACCGTAGGTGTACTTCGGTACATCGCGTTATCTCACTTGTGGGACTCCGGTTCAGAACGGCCTTTGTGAGAATTAGAGTTGTGTTTTCACACTATGTCATGTTAACACTCTCAAGTTCAAACTTGTAAGTGCCGGAATCCGCTTATTACTAACCTTTCTTATGTTTACTTTATGGAAGCTCGAGCGGATGATCGTCAGATTCTCCACATGCTCATACCAACAACATCACTTATGAAAGTTCTCTCATAATCAAAGGCAACACAAAGTCGAATGATTCTTCGTCAACAAAGAATCTACAAAGTTTAAAGACTTAAAGAACTTCATCAACTGTAATCCAACGTTAAAGAGCGTGTGAGCATGTTGGAGAAAGACGTGGAGACACTAGAGCAACGAAGGCACTGATGCAGATTACTACAACATACTATCACTTTCAAAGAACAAAGAACTAAAGAACAAAGAAAATGAAGACGCCAAAGCAAAATACTTCAAAAGAAACAATTTCTCTACACCGGGAGATTGTTCGAATCAAGACACTTCTTCTCACAAGAAAGAAGAATGTCGAAGACGCCAAAGCTACTATTACATCAAGACCTACAACGTTTATCACTCATTCACTCATCACTAACCCTTAGGGGGAGATTGTTGGAATCACTCCTAAACCTTATTCAAGTGTTAGTGATTCATATGTAATAGTTAGCTTAATATGGCCTTTATGTTGGTAATTATGCTTAGGCTTATGTAGAAGGCCCATAAGCCTAGGCCCAAGTCCAATAAGGAAAGGAAGGGACTAGGAGTGTTGCCCTAGCTCCCTCTCCTATAAATAGTCTTGTAATACCCTCACTTGAGGGTTGGTTGTTCAATTTATTCTCTCTTTCACTTCATACGCATAACCATTCTATATTCATACGCATAAGTGTTTGATTGTTATTGTTCAACCGATCTCTTCTTTTCTCTATTTCTTACATGGATGCTTGTGTTACATATATGGTGACCTAACAAAAGACATATCTTCCTCCTCCTGGTCACGATATCTTCTCACGGACTTCGGTGTCGGTTTATTTCCTCTTTGTCCGAGGAATCACCAGAGAACGAGCTTCCCCTTTGTCGGCGCTTGCGCTGACCGTCCGAGGAGTCACCAGAGGATGAGCTTCCCCTCTTTCGGCGCTTGCGCCAACTGTCCTCAGAATATGAGTTTGAAGAGCTTCCACTTGGGGAGTGTCGTCGTCCGATCATCATGGACCTTGCGGCTACCAAGCCTAGCGTGGACATTGGTACACCGTCCATCTTCTTCGTGCTCTTCCAGATGTTGCAGTTCAGCTGCTTCATCGTTCTCCACTCTTCTCCCAATCCTGGTAAACACTGGGGGCCGGTGGCTATCCTTCCCGCCTATCCCTCGGATGACGCGATGGGAAGTCTCATACTCTGCGTCAAAGTTGAGTCGGGCTTTGGGGCTCGCTCGACCTCTTTTTTGCCTCCTCTTGCATGAGGGAAGCCAAGGTTTCGTAGTTTTGAGATATGAAGTCACTTGGTGCTAGTTCAGGCGCGACTCCTTCTAGCGCGAGAGTGTCTGTTTCAACCTCTGGACCTCTGTTTTGGAGAGGCGCGCCTGGCGTTTTTGTGAGGTCCGTTTCTGGCACCGTTAGGAGGGGAGTGGTAAGAAGAGTGCTGGTGGTTGTCGTAGTGGCATGGGTTGTCCCGTGCGTGGTTCTACTATCGGAAGACCGTCGACCATTGATTTTTGGTCGCCTTGGTTGTCCCAATGACACCTTGGAGGCGATCCGCTTTGTTGCTTCTTCCTCAGAGGTCGCTATCGATCGTGGTTTAGGTTCCTTGCTTAGTCATTCTAGTTCTTAGATCTTAGTGATTGGTCCCACGGATGGCGCCACTTGTTGAGACAAAAGTTGGGCGTTCTAGTTGGACTCGGTTCGCATCAATTAGATCTTGATGCTTGAGACCTGCGCACTAAGTAAACAGAAAACACCGTTAGGCTTATCGTGGGATTGTCTCCCACGATTATCCTCCGGCGTGAGAGTAAGTAATCGGTTTTAGAGTTTAGTGGAGAGTTAGGGTTTGAGATCGTACCTTTAATGAGGGCTAGGATGCCCTTTATATACACACGAAATCCTTATTGGTTTCGTGTTCCTCAACCTTCGGCGTATCCCGCCTAAGTCGGTCATTGGATACCTATTTCTAAAAATAAGAGATATCCGATATCTTAAGCCATAAATAACTTTGGGTTGGGCCTTCATGGGCCCAAACCATTATCGGGTCAGCCCAGTCGTATCGGGCTTGCTAGTAGCGGTTGTTGGTCGGGTTCGTGACCCGAATGCGGACTATACGTCATCAGTGGCTTTTCGATCGATCGCCCCATTTTACAAATCATGGCCGTGTATACGATCGATTTGAAAACATGAAAAACATTAAAAACATTAAACATTAAACATATGATCATGGTCGCTTTTACTGGGGCACCCAATCACCTGAAGGTCGTTGGAGAGAGAAAGCTGACGTGACAGATAAAATGGGAGGGATTGGGATCCCTTACTGGGGGCAGCCTGAGAAAACTACACCACAACAGAAACCTTGGACCTTAAGAAACAAAGAAATAAAAAACACAACCTATAAAGTTGAACCGGACATTAAAAAAGAGCTAATTCACTATATGCCCCAAAGGTACAATCTTACTTACCCTATATGACCAAAAAAAATTTATTTCTCAAAATGCCCTAGGGCGAAGGTCACCTCGGGTGGGTTTGGGTGACTCCGCTAAAATCTTGTCAAGTGTCTCAAGATGTGTGGTTTTTTGTTTATAGTAAATTACACATATACCCTCACATTTATTTTTGTACATATGGCTTATAAACTTTTACATTTTGATTATTATGTTCCCTTCTAACAACTACCCACCGTCACCCACTCCGGCCACCACCACCCACTCCAGCCACCACTCAAGTGATGGATAAACAACAAGTGCAAACATCGTGCCTTCATATGAACATAATACTATTTTATGTACAATTATGTGGCCTTGATATGAACACAATACTATTTTAAGATTTTACACGAGAATGAAGAATGATATATTTTGTATTAAATTAGACACCAACCAATTTGCAAACTGGAATATCTTTTAATCGTGATGTTGAATCCTGTCATAATTCTGGAAACATGTTACCATTGATGACGACGACCACAAAACGATGACCACAATTGACGATGACCACCAGACGACTGCCACGCCCAAACGACAACCACCACGGGCAGCCACAATCGATGAAGACCACCAGAAAGTGGTCACAATCCGACACCAGACGGCGATTACTATCAGATAACCACCAAACACTAGACGACGATCACAAACGATGTTCGATCGAGAGGTTATTTGGTGTTTTTTTATTATTGTTATGATAAGGCTTGTGTGATGAGGAAGAAAGAGGAAGGAGCGTGTGTTCAGGAGAGAGAGAGAGAGAATGAATATGTAAATTACTATGAAAAAAAAAAAAAAAAAAAAAAAAACCCTAATCATGGGACGCTTGTTAAGATTTTAGAGGAGTCGCTTAAACCCATCCGAAGAAACATTTGCCCTGGAGCATTTTGAGAAATGTATAAATAAGATTGAACATTTGGGACGTCTACAGATTACGTCTTATAGAGCAAAATGAAAAAGTACTTTGAGAGATATTGAAAGTAAATTTTGATTTACGAGGTTAAAACCTTTTACCAAGAAAAAAAAAACGTAAATTTCGATTACAAGGTTATAAGACATCTGGATCATATTTTTCTTTCTTAACATATGAACACAAACACATAAACCTACCCACTCGAGTATTGTACCGGCTTTTTTTTTTTTTTTTTTTTTTTTTTGAAAACAATCTACCCACTTAACTAGCTACTCGTGGTATATCAAAAGGCACCACTCTTTCACATTAGTTTTCCCTACATGGATGCTTTACCCAAAACTCCCACATCTCTCGCCTTGCCATGGAAAATCCGAATTCTAATTTCGCTTTTCTCCTCACTAACAGACATAGTTAGACGTAAAGACGGTACAATAAACCGCCGTCTCCTCAATCTCATAGACTTCCGGATCCCGCCCTCGTCCAAACCAATCAACGGTGTCAAGACACATGATGTGGTCGTGGATCCAGCTCGTAAGCTATGGTTCCGTGTATTTGTCCCCACAGAAGAAAACGCTATAGAAGATTTCCCCGTGATCGTGTTCTTTCACGGGGGAGGATTCGTCTACCCTGGTGCTGATGGAAAAGCCTACGATGATGTGTGTCGAAAATTTGCTAGAAAAGTGCCAGCAGTAATTATTTCAGTGGAATACCGTCTTGCACCAGAGCATAAGTACCCTGCACAACATGATGATTGTTTTGATGTGTTGAAATTTCTTGATGATGATGATGAGAGTAGGTTGAAATGGTTACCAAAGAATGCGAATATTTCACGATGCTTTATGGCGGGAGATAGTGCCGGGGGAAACCTAGCTCATCATGTTGCTCAAAGAGCATGTGAATTCAACTTCAAACAACTTAAGGTAAAATTTGCTTAATTAGGAGTGTTTATTGTTCAAGGCCAGTTTCGGACATAGAAAATTAGGTCAACCGGTAAACATTATTTTGAAAATGACATGTCGTTGGCCAAGTTGGTCAAATTGGTTTGGTGGATTTAGGTGACCTGTGTCATTAGTTTGTTTAAAGTCAAAGATTTAAACGAGAAGTAATAAGAACGATATAAGGGTTACTTTTATAATATTACGCATGATTATAAAGTGATCGAACAGATTATAATTTACTTACAAAGAGTTCGAAAGTACCATGGGAATATATCTTGACACGCACTATAGGATGATTAGTGTCTGTTTTGTGTGCGAGAAGTGTGATCATGCTAGTATAGTTGACAGCCCAATATTAGATGTAGGGTCAAATTTCTAAGGTTGTCAATAGCGTGAGTTAGATCTTATGATCATCCATCCTACTATCGTGATACTTGTAGGATCAGTTTAGGATCATCCGCAATGGGGTTGTGTGCAGGATCGTGTAAAATCGTAAGTTGACTAGCATCCGATCTTACAATATCCCAAATGCATTTATGATTTCTGGGCTTTTGGCCCATTATTCTCACTTAAGCCCAAACATGGAAAGTAATAAAGTAGATGAGACTTCGTTATTTAGTGCTATGTTAGTCCATGCTTTACATTTTAGTATTAAAGCCTTATGCATACAAGGCTATTCTAGCACTCTGGGTTGTTATTATAGTTTTGAAGAAACGGATTTCGATTTGAATGAGAAAAATGAAGATAATGCACCACTCTTTATTGTAAATTGATGTTATATGTATAAATCTTTTGCGATTATGGCTCATGTGTTTTGAGACGTTTATGACCTATGCAGTGTTTTCCTATTTTGCTAAATCGTAAATGTCACAATTAAAACATGACATTTTCTTGTTTTACTATTATTATGGTATTTAAAGTTTGAGCTTTGACATTTTGTAGAGAATATTATGTGAATTTATCTTTAGTGTTGAGTATAAATGTAAAATAATTGGACTCATTTATCTGTTGTTAACAAAACAAGACAAATTAGTAGGATCTTAAGATCCATTGCAAAGACAAAAACGATCTCAGATGAGATCTTAATCTCAACAGCCTTGCAAATTACTACTAAATTGTGATTAGATCGCAATAACTATTTAGATACTTAATGAAGCCATAAATTTTTATCTTCATCTTAGAGTCTTAGGTAATTAAATTATTTTAGTCAAGGCCTAAAAAAATGATTTTAGTGTCATAAAGTATTTTATGGAATTAAGGTATACCCGAATGACTTTCAAGTTAAGTTCAATTACAAGTGATGTGTGCAGAGTGTACGTTTTTATGAACTAACTTGATTCCGGTTAAGAGAATGGCAAAGGTTGTAAATTTATAAGGGGTGTGACCCTTGGATGTTCCCTAAAGTGACAAAATTCCAGTTGTGACTACATATCGCGATGGTTCAAAAGATGTGTCTATTTGTGTTACTAACAAAACTAGTTGTCGCAGATAGATATACATATGCATTCTTGGGTAGCCTTTATTGACAGTTCTGAAGTATCAGATATTAGTTTGGAACTTATATGAAGAGTTATCACCAATTCACCATCCACCAAAGGTCGTTACTTTTCACAAAAAGTCATAAGTTTTCCCTATAGATATTGAGTTTATGTTATATAAACATAATTTTTGGTCTTTCGTATGAAGATACCAATATCAACAACGTAAATAACAACAAATTTTCTATGATATGTTCTCTTTCTTTTGCCTATAATTTGAGCGTTTTTCTTGTCTTATCCCATACGAATTTCGTGTAACCTAAAACACAAATGAGCGTCGAAATATTGTATTACGAAAGTGATAGTTAACACTATTCAAGAAATTACCCAATGAATTTGATTATTAACACGCTAAACCAACAAGACAACACATAACGCAGATAATACTATCAACTTGCAGGCAGAACGAGTATGATTGGTTAAAAAAATTCACACCAGCTAACTAAAATGACTTGTCCAACCTAGCCTTTATGCTTTGATTTAATTTGTTTTCGCATAAATTATGAACAACCTCGATGATGTATATCAACCGTTTGCTAACTGGATCTTTGCTTATAAAGCATTGTTCAATTGATAATTTACCATTGGATCTTAATCTAGCTAAGCTAGATATATGATTAATCTAATAGATGAATGACTGTAGCCAATAATAATTCTTGTAGTACAAAAATAAAATTAGAACTAGTGCTAATTAATCATATGATGTTTGAAGGTTATTGGCGTGGTGGCGATTCAACCATTCTTTGGTGGGGAGGAGCGAACAAATTCTGAAATTGAACTAAAAAATGCACCTATAGTGTCACCAGAGCGTACAGATTGGTATTGGAAGGCGTTCATGCCGCCAGGTGAAGGCTATAATCGTGATCATCCAATCATCAATGTTAGTGGGCCGAATGCAGTGGACATATCAAAATTGGATTTTCCAGCAACACTAGTAGTAGTAGCTGGGTTTGATGCCCTACAAGACTGGCAGAAAAGGTACTATGAGTGGTTGAAGAAGTCTGGCAAAGAAGCATACTTGGTGGAATATCCAAATATGTGTCACGCATTCTACCTATTCCTAGAGTTGCCTGAATCCGAGCAAGTTATGTCTGAAGTTAAAGACTTTATTCATAAGGTCTTAGAGAAGGTATGTGTAAGAAATTTTTTTGAAATGAACATGGAAGCTATGATTTTATCGTAGTTTCTACATAAAATCCGGTCAACATTATTGAATGAAGAATTTAAAGTGTATGCAGTTAGGAACTTAAGATGTATTTGCATCTTTTTGTTACTAAAAATACATTTTGGGTATTAATTAGATCTTGTGATTGTTTACAGGTTTAGAAGGTTTATCAGATGACAAAGAAAATCGGCATCAACCTGTTCTAGCCTAGAACGTGTTTCCATGCATATTCTTCGTCAATATTAAACATGTGTACGCTAAGTTTTGGCACTTTTACCAATCATTGTATTTGTTGCTAAGATTTCCATATCAGAAAAAGACAACATGTTCAATCGTTTATGGAAAATTTCAAGTCTAATATCATCACTGTTGTATTACATATATAGTCTCACGATTGTTACTCTTACCGTCCTATTATTATTGTCCGCCAACAATTTTTTTTATTGTCCATCGATAAATTTTCTTCAAATTAAGATTGGTAAAAATAAAAAACTTTGATGATCAAAATAACAAGTTTAACCCTATCACTACAACAATAAGGAGGACGGGCGACACGTTTTTTGGCGAGGACACAAATCTCCTCCCCAAAACCCGATAAACGATAAAAATTCTCACTTTTAGACTTTGACGGGAAAGAAAGTGAAGAAAAGTTTCAACGAAAACCTTTGGCGAGAACATGTCCTGGTCAAAAGGTTGACTCATTTTTTATTTTTCCCCCAGTTTTTTCATTTTGGCTAATTGTTCCGTCAATTTTTTCCCGCCAACCATTTGGTGATGACATATTCTCGCCAAAGTTGTTGACCAAAATCTTGACCAACAGCTTTAATTTGATTAAATAATTACGGTTTAATTAAATACTTATGGCGAGGACGTGTCCTTGCCAAAAGGAAGAAAAAAACCGAATAATTTATATGATTTATAAATGATTTAAATTAATCAAGTGTATTGGGACCTGATTGAGAGCTATTATGATAATTACGTAAGGGCGTCCAGAGGCAAGATGCAGCCAAAGCTAAATACGTAAGTATAATTTTTTTTTCAAAAACACGCACTTAATTGAAGCATAATGTATCCCGACTCATAGATTAATTTTCTTGTTTTTTGTAATTACACAGGAAGAAATAATGAGGTTGAAATCATCTAGTGCGAGTACCTTTATGGGGATTCCAATGACTCATAGTGAAATAGTTCGTCACGTCCTCGGGGGTAAAGGACGCGGGCATGTAGCTGGCATTGGTAGAAAGGTAGCTGGTGTTGGGACGTCATCATTGTTTGGTTCACAAGCCCAAGCAGGTAGGTCATCATACTCGCAACAAGAAATCAATGAGATGGTGAAGAAACAAGAAGAGGAGCTTGCTAAAGCAAGAAGGGAGACCCGGGCCATACAAGACCAGCTCAATCAGATGGTGGCCTTCTTGAGCAATACATAAGGTTTTTCTGAGTTAGCGAATTTGTTTCCTTCCTCGAGCGGGAATGGAAACAATGATGATGACGGGAATGGGAAAAGGGATAATGGGCAGTAGGTATTATTGCGGATATTTGGTTTTGACCCATTTTGGAGATTTGTGGTTTTAGCGGATATTACTTATGTTTTAGCGAATTGTAGTTTTGACCCATTTTGGGGATGTAGAAAGAAAAAGGTATTAGATTGAGAGGAGGTGGTGTTCTTTACACATACAAGAAGATAAGGAAAATATGAGCAAAACACACACTCACCATGTGTGGAGAGTGGGTTATATACTTCCATATGTCCGGTTGGGCTCTGTATGGGTCGGGCCATATGACTACTTAGGAGAATCTACTATGGACTAGCTTATCGGACTACTATTACACGCTTATACATATCGGTTATTACAAGAATCGTAGACTTGGGAATAATTACCACTTTTATGATCCTAACAATCTCCCCTAAGGGGTGATCATTCACTTTATATAAATGATGATTCCTTGTGGCTTTGCTCTTTGATCTTCATGTCTTTTGTATTGAACTTGAGCCTTGATGTGTAAAAGTCATGTTAGTCCCTTTGTTCCTTTCATGCTTTGTGATCTTTGGATTAATCTCCCAGGGATATTAGAGGATAAGACAAAATTCATGCTAAACAAGGTAGATAAACAGTATAATGTGTTTGAATAGATGATTGCAATTCGGATGGAAGATGAAATAAGCAGGCTCAAATTCAACGACGTTAACTTGGTATATCATATGACTTTTATAAATTAATCAATGAATGTAGGATATTGGATTTCACAAACACTCTAAACCATGATCAAAGTAGGCGTATAAGTATGTTAGAGAGAGAAAGTTCTAGTGAGAGAAAGGAAGAGAGTTGGGAACTATAGTGAGAGAAAGAAAATATTATTATGAGCTCCAACTCTCTACCTTGGAGGGTAGAGAGTATTTATAGTCTTACAATAAACGCCACACAACGGGTCATGGATCGTGCATACAGTGGGTAAAGACCGTCCGTCCTCCACGGTGTTACTTAACTAAGTACTACTTAACTTAAAATAACTACGACTACGAGCTTTCTAACGATTACATATACTTGAGGTGACTGACTCTTTAATACCTAGAATTTCTAATTCCTAACAATCTCCCCCTAAGGGAGGCACCTCAATCATGTACTAAAATTACATAGAATATCAACCGATATTACATTAACAATTGTTCTTGCATTCTTGAAGTAGTACTTTGCTCGAAGCTCGTAGTCATTGAATCTTCTCATTGCATGTTTGGTTAATCCAAGTGGAGGTCTTTATCGATCCACGTGATAATGATTTAAAGCCATCTTTTGAGATCATCACCAACAAAATCTCGAGACATCCATTGTGGTGTTGGTATTATGTGATGTTGTGACTTTCGGATCGACATGCTCACATTCGGATCATGATATATTCTCATCGAGTAGCGAAGCTTTCGTTGATTCATGATATTGGCGCAGCAGTAGCGAAGCATGGAGTGAAAATATCGAGTCATTGATGCACTAATCATGATTTCTTTTGAGATGTATGTGATAAATGAGCATGCGGCTATGGATTGACCGCTTCATTCTAATCACCGCAAACGTGGGGCGTGCCGCATACAACGCTTAGCAATAAGTCGCACGAAAGTGTCTTTGATCACTTTCGTTGAATTGAGGTACACGCCCACGGTTCCCAGTTGATCGATACAAGCATCTTGCGTGATCGGTATAATTCAAGAATTTCCTTGATGTGGTTTCGCAATGCTCTAGTTGTTCTCAAACCGAACGCCTCAAAGACAACAACAACAGAGTGAGTATAAATCCACCGATTGATGAAAAGATATTTGAAAACAATCGTGTATTGCTCAATAGAAATTGTTTTTGCAATACAACGAAGGTTTTAATGAACATCAATTATCAATCATAAAACACCTTTTGATTTGAAATATCCGTACACGGTCGATTTGCTAAAAAAAAGAACTTTTAAGCACAAAGACCGGTTTTTCAAAGGTATCCATCAATCCATAACCTGAACCAGGATTGATTCAAAAGATGAATCGCCCCATTGTTTATGTTCAGTTGTCACATGGTTGATCTATTTGATAGATTTCACATGCCACCCACCAGGAGCTTGTTTGATGTTGGCTCGAAGGCTTTCCATCTTTATTGTGAGTATGTTTGCATATCACTCGGATGTTCCGCAATACCACAAGGATAATGCGTGGGACTCAAGATAAAATCTCTCTTTCCACATTGTGTGAAACAGAGAGTCTTCATAAAAAATCGAGACACTCACAATCGCCGAAAATAGAAGGCGGCGTCGGGTGCTAAAAGCAATTGCGCCGTCCGAGGATTTTTGTGACGATTCGTAACCCAAACTCGTATTTTCAAGCGGCGACGTCCGGTTGTAAAAGAGTAGGCCGTCGCTACTCGAGGCGGCCTAGATGCAATCGCACGACGACGTCGGTTGAAGAGGGCGGCGTCACGGACATAAGGTGGCCGTCGCAAGGTTAACGTGGCCAAGACGAAACCCTAATGACGGCGACACGACGTCCACGAAACATAAGGTGACGCGTCGCATATGTAATCTTATATATAGAATCCGAATTTTCGCTTTTAGAGAGTCTTTTGGGTGAAAACCTAAAACCGAACCTAAGGTGTCTTGTACAAGATTTTAGGGTTTTAAACCCTATCTTACATCAAGATAAGTATTTACTTCATTAATTCAATTATGTCTTTGATTATTTGTGTGTATGCTTGCATGTTCTCCATGTCCGGCTAATTTATTTGTGTGTTTGCTTAGGAAGTATGAAACTTAATTATTGAATATTGATTGGTTGTTTCTTATCTTAGTTGATTATTGAATATTGATTTGGTTGTTTCTTAAGGACGTGACAACTCAACCATCAATAGGAGATAATTAAGGAGTAGTACAATCTAAGTAAACACATCTTTAAACTATCATACGAGCACACATTAATTAGACATAGACTCCCACAACCTTAGTTTAGATAATTAGATAATAGTAGAGTAATCGGTAGAAATACCAACCCTCTCAAATCCAATACCCGAGATTCGTACCTTTCCATTTCATAAAATATAAAAATACAAAAATAATCTTCCTCAACCTTAACCTTAGCGTAGTAACTCCTTACTAGCATTCCTATTCCCTGAGAACGATATCAATACCGTAGCTTACCCTAATTACTACACTACAACGATTAGGTTTATCGCCTAGGTGTTATAAAACTTGCTCGAAGAAAAGGAAGTTTCCTTGACCCCGAACGACGCGTGTAGCGTTATCAAGTTTTAGGCGCACGGGAATAGAATAGCTAGTTAGTAGTCCACCTCGTTTAGGTTCTTTGCTTGATTCCTATCAAGTAAATTTTTCTCATTTTTAGCTTTCTTGAGTCTATCCCCTTCGTAACCTTCGTTCGTAAAAAAAAAAAAAAAAAAAAAAAAAAAAAAACATCACCCACCATGATCCGTATCTTCCACGAAGATTCTTCACTCTACCCGCTCCCAATCCCGAGATTGAGAACGCAATCCCACAAAACCCTTCACCCACTCACCATTTTGGTAATCACCTAGAGCATAATGAGATAAATTGGCAACAACAAAGTCCTTTCTATTACTCATATTCGATGAGGAATTTGATTATGGTGAAGCACTTGATAGCGGGAGGTCATTAATGAAGTTAGTTCGAAATTGAGGAAGACCCTCCCAATGTTTTGACCCTAGGTGTAGGATTGAGAAAGATGGCCCTTTAACATGCAATTCCCTCAAAATAGGACTAGAAGGGTTCGATGCTTATTTGAATTCATTCTTACCTTTAAACTTAATCTCAAGGGATCTATACAACAAAATCAAGGTCAATGAGTTAACCTATCAAGGGAACAATGTTGTTGAAGCAATCATTTATTTGCACGTGTTTGTCGGAAGTTTTGCTTATTTGGTAGAGTTCATGGTCTTAGAAGACTTAGGAGAATTTATAGATAAGGACCTCACTCAAGTAATTTTTGGAAAACCTTTTGTTAGGATCCAAATATTATTGTGTTGATGATTCGGGTGGTCTTGGATGATCAAAATACATGTTTGCCATAGTTAGAGAGTTAGTAGAGAGAGAGAGGGTGTTCTTGCTAGAGGTTTACAAAAGTATGGAAATATTAGATTGAAAAGCACCACCCCTTCCATGGATGGAAGGGGTATTTATAGTCTTACAAGAATACGTCCTCCTAACGGACTGTGGATCAGGCATACAGTGGGTAAAGACCCGTCCTTCCTCCACGGTGTTGCACTACGCTAAACTACGCTACAAACTAACTAATAAACTGCTAAATAACGTAACTAACGACAAATCTACGAGCTAACATATGCTAGATAATATTTGGGGTGACCGACACTTCACTATGGAATTTTCTAATTCCTAACAATCTCCCCCTAAGGGAGGTCACCCCATGTTTTACATTTCGAATCCTAGCATTCTATTCTTGACTTTGTTCTTGAGCTCGTAGACTTCAATTCTTCAATTTTGCAATCTTTGTGCTTAAGCAGTGATTCTTCCAAGTCCGCATAGATTAGTACTTTAAGTGGAGGCCTT
>CM040243.1:156014058-156198192 GCA_022545495.1 Chrysanthemum lavandulifolium
AGTTCGAATCTTGGCAACTCTCTTTTAAATTTACTAATTGAATTTTTAAGTGGTGTGTGCTTAGGTGGAATTATGATGACATGGAAATATGACTTGGCATTATGGGATGCCAAGTGGCATTTTATGTGGCATGCCTCCTCTTATATATAATATATATATATATATATATATAGTTGTTATGTTATTATTGTAAAGTGCAATGTTATAAGCACTATGTTATGAGCTTTATAGAGTTAGTATCGAGGAGGTCACCTCGGTCATATTTGAAGATTGGAGTTGGTATTTATGCCAACAGTTGAAGAAAAGGTAGTGTGCCCATTACGACGTTCTCTAATGACACATCTACCTTGTATTTCATGATCCGGTTTCTTGACTTCAAAGCTTGAACTTTGGGCGGACGGTAAGTGGTGATGACTTGGTTATAGATTTAGACTACCTGCTTGTTTTTTATTTTACACCATTTATATATCCCATGTCTTATCCTACCCTTTAGTCATGGAGCGTGTCTAGGTGATGCAGCGAGCAATCTTTGGTGTCTTGGCCATGGATTTGGTCATGTATCATTGATTTTGTCCACTTCGCCGTGACATGTTAGTAATGACGAGTCACCCCTTAACCTTTGTCGTGTCAACCCATATTGCCTTCGAGAATTGTTTAGCCCTTAACTCTAGTGGTGGAGATTTGTGTAACCGCCAAGTTTATGATAGAATACATGCTATGATTGTGCGATTGAGTGATCACCCCAAAATTGACACTTAGAATAGTTGAGAGATTTGAGTGTTTTGTTCCCCTTTCGTGAGGTGTTCGGCTTTGTTTTATTCTAGCATAAGGGATTTGTAAACTTATATTTTCTAGGTTATGGGAGATATCTTTTTAGGAATCTTTCTAATAAGGTCTACTTGAGGGCAAGTAGAGTTCAGTGGGGGATATTTGATAACATCAAATTGTCCCGAATATTAAGTGTCAATTTCCGATAATGCTTGTAACTTATATCATTTATATGGATTTACGCTTGTTTTCCATTGTTTTCCACTTCGTAAATTACGAGCATTGGAGATAAAGAGACGCTGAACCGGAGAAATATCAAAAGATTTATCATAGTATGTCGACTTTGAAGAAGTTATGGCGTAACTCATCTCACATTACGCCGTAACTAAAGCGTGACTCGTAAAACCAACTCATCGAAGGTTACGCGTAACTCTCCTCAAAGGCTACGACGTAACTATATTAGGTCAAATGAGGTTCCACGCCATCGATAACTACGCCGTAACTATTTCATCAACTACGGCGTAACCAAGTTTATTGAAGACTACGGCGAACCACTAATAAGGTTACGCCGTAATCAGCGTATCTAGTGCAAAATACGAAGGAATTGAAGGTTACAACAGAACTCTTGTTATAGTTACGTCAGAACCCGGATCCGCCTATAAATACCCCACGAATTCCAGCATTTCTAATCATCCCATTCCACACACAACAACCAGAGAACGTGGGAAAAAGCTCAAGGCAGGTGTAGAGGAGCATACGGAGTTGTCTCCAAGGGAGAAATCACTCCCCTACGATAAGCATTATCATTTTATCTTTTCTTTACTATTCGATTCATGTATTTCGTACCTTTGAATATTGAATTGATTTGTATGGTTAATATGAGCGGCTAAGCACCTCTTGGTGCTGGCCTAGTTATGATTCCTTAATTGTTTTGTTTGCTTTTATATTACTTCCGTATAATTATTTCTAAGTGTATGCATGCATAGTTTATTGGTAGCTATCCTTGGTTCGGTAGTTTTGAATGGCGGTAGAGGTCAATTGCCTAGAAGATATGACCAACCCGACCCAAGGTGAGCGGATCGAGACGGAAGGGTAAGATATGACCAACCCACGACCCTTTCTACTTGTGCGATTTGACCAACCTGATCACCTACCGCTTGGATGAACTTAAGAATTAGGGGTGAGTGTTTGTTGCTAACGCCCGGCACTCACTATTATAAATCTAGCATGTAGCGGTACTTAATGACTTGGCTTAGGGACCAGAACAACAGGACTTATGAGGGACACCGACTTCTCTGTGGTGGCATCTTTGCTCATAGGTTAGGTGAATTGACCAAATCTTGTCATCTCGACTTTGACCCCACCAAGTAATTGGAAGTAAGTAAACGTAGACATAACTAGCTAGGAGGATTAACTAGGTTAGCACCACTTTCCTCATTGATTTACCCTTTACCTTTATCTCGCCTTTATTTGCTTTATTACGCTTTAGTAGTTTAATTAATTAATTCCTTATCGAAACCATTATTAACTGTGACACCTAGACTTAGTAATAATCCAACACACATAGCTCTTAGGACGACCTCGGCTTTACCGAATACTACACTACACACCATCGGCACACCGCCTGTTAGTGCACTAGGGTAGACCATAGGTATAACGAGACTTTATAAATATTAAAACCTGGTTAGTAAAACTTGCATCAGTATCTTTCTTAGCCAATCCAAGTATGCACGTGATATTCTTTCTCGAGCTCACTTGCTGGACGCAAAACCAATTGCCACTCCCCTTTCAACTTCTACTATCCCAAGTATGATTTCGTTTTAAAGCTGACATTTCATCACACATAGCATCGTACCATTTTGGGTCTTTACCATTTTTGGTGCCCTTCAATACTTAACGATCACACGCCCGGATCTCTCCTATGCTGTGAATCAGGTCAGCCAGTTTTTACATGCCCCCATGCAGGATCATTTTCAGGCTGTAAAAAGAATTCTCCACTATGTGAAGGGTACATTATCCTATGGGCTTTCATTCTCTCATGCCGCATCTCCTTCACTCTTGGGTTACTCGGATGCCGATTGGGCTCGTTGTATTGAAACACGACGCTCTACATATGGCTACTCTATCTTTCTTGGTGGAAACTTGGTTTCATGGAGTGCTAAGAAACAACCAACCGTTTCACGTTCGAGTTGTGAATCTGAGTATCGAGCTTTAGCAAACACGGAGTCCGAGATCATTTGGATAATGCATTTGCTTGGGAACTTCATGTGCTTCCTTCTGGCCGTCCAACTCTGCTTTGTGACAATCGAAGCGCGTTGTTCCTCAGTCAAAATCCCATTTCTCATAAGCGTGCAAAGCATATTGATACCGACTATCACTTTGTACGTGAATTGGTTATGTCAAGCAAGCTTCACACCAAATTTGTGTCTACTCATCTACAGCTAGCCGATATCTTTACAAAGAGTCTTCCACGCCCGTTGTTTGAAGATTTTCGATCCAAGCTTCGAGTTGGTCCTCCCCATCTTTTCTTTGCTTGGGGTAATACGATGATATAATTTGTTTACTAGTCAAACATATTAGTTGCTTTATCTCTTGTATTATAGGCATATTAGTTATCTCATTGTAACTTATCTTGTATGGTATATATATGTGAATATACAATCACCTAATCACGGTGAACTTTATCAAACCCTAATAGATACCAAACATGCCATCTATTAATAAAAATAAACTTGAAATATCACTGGTGATACTATACATCACATCTATCATCAACTTGAAATATCACTGGTGATACTACAAAATACTAACATCAACTTGAAAATATAACTGGTGAACTATACTACAATGAAATATCACATGTAATACTATATATGAAATATAATAAAGCTTAACAAGTAAACTAGCAGCTTAATTAAGAAGTAAAAGTATAATTTCATAAACTGACAATATCACGATGATATTACACATAGTAAACTGAAAAAAAAAAAAAATCCAATCGCAGCTTAAAATAATAAGCAAAATCACACTAAATAACTATATGTTTAAAGCAAAATCAGCATGTTTAAGCTGTTTAAACTAACAAATTAATTAATAAACAATAAATATAATGAACAGCTTATCATTCACAAAAAGCACATACAATAGTAAAATAAAATTAAAAAAAATCATAAAGTTAAACTGACATGAAGCATTATCATCCTGAACAACATTAGAAGCACAATCAGTATTACTAGAACTGCTAACAGCTACATCAACATAATTATCAACAACCGCAGCTACATCCACAAAATTATAAACAACCGCAACAACATCCATAGAATTATCAACAACCGCAACCGGTACACAATCAACTGAATTACTAGAATCTTCTGCAAGTAAAAGAGCAGGTTGATTCAAATAAAAAAAAAGCCATTAGCAAATTCATGAAGATCGTGATAATGATGATGATGATGATGATGATGATGAACGATTGATAATAGATGGAAGCGTTTGGGAATCGATTGATGGAGTAACTGGTTTTGGAGGGAAGCGGTTGGGAGAAAACACACACGAAGTGTGTGTGAAAAATGAGGCGAATGAGAAAATAATAAAAAATAAATAAAACTTTATATAGTTGGTGGGAAAATAGGTTTAAAGAGTTAAATCTTATATTAATCTCCATCATTAGATCAAACTAGATGGATGGTGAGGATTTGTCCCTCAGTAAGCATAAAAATAAGAGTAAGCAAATGAATTTTTCTCTGTATCTTTTATGTTAATGTAATATAACTTTTTAGGGTGCATTTAGTTTGCGGAAAGGTTTGGATTTGAATTTTGATTTGGTATTGAAATTGAAAGAAATGAAAGAGAGATAAAGTAAATAATAATATAAAATATTATTTTTTTCTAATAAAAAATGAGTGTTATGTTTAATATTTTATTTTTTAGTTCATGAAAATAATAAAATAAAGAATAAATTTTAAAGTTTGTGGCACATATGTAAAGAGAGGGTAAAGGTCTGACATATCATGAAAGTGGTGCATGCATTTTATGTCAAAAGATACTAATTGTTGGGGAATGAGTATATGGGTTTAATTTGATTCAGAACAGTAAAAGTAGCATACCAAATGACATTTTTTCTGAAATGACTCTATCCTTTCAAATCAAAAATCTTAAAACAAACGGGCCCTTAGTTAATTTAATGCTTTGTTTCTCGTTAAAATTAAGTATTGGAAAAGATGTGTCTTATTACAATTAAGTATTGCAAAGATCATCTAAAAAATTAATTTAATGTGTTATCCTCGGGTTTCACGATTTCGCCACCTAAAATGCGGAAGAGTTTTAGATTATGACTTAGGTTAGTTGGGTCAACCCCTTTAGTAGACTTAGGTATTTCAGGGTTTGCATATTTAACCTCTAAGAAACCTTATTTTTACTCTTGACGAGACTTAAATCCACAACTTTTTTATTTAGGACATAATAACTATTTCACGGGTACCATGAGCCAAAGACAGTTTAGATGCAAAACTCTTTAAAAAGTTGATAAATTGTTACATATTGATATGGTAACCTACATAATTCTTCTTAACTTCTTGCCGTTACTATATATGTCAGTATGTCACCTGCCTAGCGGTAACAATCGAGTCGTGTTCGGGTTGATCTATTCGGGTTCCCGGGTTAGCGGGTTGGTGTAACCTCTACCCAAATATGACCCGTTTATTTATCGTGTCAAAAACTCAACCCTAACTCAGACATGCATAACACGTGTAACCCGTTTGTGACTCATTTAAAATGTTTAAGTAAATAAGTCAAGCAGTAAAGACGATTAGCGGTTTATGATTCCAAATAATTTAAATACAAAAATGATATAGTTATTTAAAATCGAGAAAATTAATGCATAAATAACTCTATAATCAATATATTGCTCATGGTTTAGAAACAAATGTACTTCATGAAATGTTTTGAGTATGTGAAGTAAAGAAAATTATATGTTTTTAGAATTATTGGGTATTCAATTTCGGAACCAATAACCGGTAGACCGAACTCACCAAAAACCGAAAAATGTCAAACTCAAAAAAGGGAACCATGGGTATGGATCCGGTTCAGTTCTTCTCGATTCCGGTCAAGTTCTTTGGTTTTTTTGCTCATCCTTAAAGCGACTCGACTCGACCCAAATCTGATTTGACTTGTAACGCGACCCGGTCATTTTGCCATCTTTGCTTATGGTGCAAACCCTATTTTAAAATCCCTGATACTGACCCTGCAACAACCCCACTAAAAAGTTTAAAAGCAATTGTTGAAATAGTCAACATTTACAAGCCCACTTTTTGTAAATTATTCCCAATCTTTTAAAGCAAACCAAAAACCTTCTTCATAGTGGTTGTTGTACTGGTCACCAAATTCACCCAAATCCAATTCAGGGGTTTTCACAACATGGGAAACACATCATCAATGCTGACACAATACGACATCGAAGAAGTACAAGAACATTGTAACAACACATGTAAGTATTCAAATCTGACTGAACCCATGTAAAATATATAAAGTTTTGATGTTTCTTTTTGGTTGATTTGTAGTTTCACAACAAGAGATAGTGTCATTGTACCAAAGGTTTTGTCAGTTGGATCGAAATAGTGGCGGATTTATCTCTGCTGATGAGTTTCTTTCGGTCCCCGAATTCGCTGTTAATCCCTTGTCTCAGGTTTAATTATCATACCCTTTTCAGCATTATGTTGTTTGATTCTTGGAATTTAATGTTTTAGAGTTTGCATGTTTGTGTTTTTATTTATTTATTATGGGAATTGAATGTTTGGATGATGTTGTTTGAAGTCGTGATGATCGGATAATCAGTTGTTTCAAAACGCGAAAGTGCAATACCAAAACACCCTTTTAGTGAATTGATGGATTCTGACCATTTTGATGTGTTTACGTGTAAAGTGACCGCTAAGTGGTTATATATCAAGAATTAGTTTTGTTGTGTCATCCAAACACTAGAAAGTAGAAATTGATTATATGATACCTGAAAAGGGAATAATCTGATAATGACTTTCTAAATGCAAGTCCAAATGCCCCTATTAACTCGTTTGTCAAATTAAGGTTATTTAAGGCTTTTAATTTGTTTTGTTTTTTTTTTGGTTCTGTCAGAGGTTGTTCAGGATGATTGACGGGTTGAATTTCAAGGAGTTTGTGGCATTTTTGTCTGCATTTAGTTCACGTGCCACCTTACAACATAAAGTGGAATGTAACTACCTTCTCCTTTGCTGTATGACATTCTGTAAAGATTTATATAATCTTACTTGTTAAGAATGAATCTTACTCTACTGCAGTTATATTTAAGGTGTATGATTCCGATGGCAATGGGAAGGTTGCATTCTCTGATCTGTTAGACGTTTTGCGGGACTTGACAGGGCAATTCATTTCTGAACAACAAAGAGAGGTAAGTGTTATTACTTGACAGTGGTAGCATTTGCTTGTTTGGTTAGTGTTTAAGAGATTCTACTGAAAATAGAGTACGTCAGCATGGGCACTTGTCAATCTAATGACCAACTGAAAATCTTTTGTCTGGAAGAAACCATGTACTCATGAAATCTACAATTCCTATATCATATGTCACAAGAATTTGCAACATCTGACTCTAGATACAAACTAGTTGACGTAGCTATATGTGTGAAATGTTTTCTAGCTTCATGTTCAAGAAAATCCTGGGCATTGAAACTAGTTGTAACTACCAAGCGATAATTAGATCAACGAGTTGGTAATTAAAAGGGAAAGAAATGCGTTAACTTTTATGGGATGAAAGGAGCATAGGAATACTGATCTA
Source organism: Chrysanthemum lavandulifolium (assembly GCA_022545495.1). Taxonomy (NCBI): domain Eukaryota; kingdom Viridiplantae; phylum Streptophyta; class Magnoliopsida; order Asterales; family Asteraceae; genus Chrysanthemum; species Chrysanthemum lavandulifolium. The sequence continues at coordinate 156,021,629 of CM040243.1, forward strand.
TGATGGTCAGAGAATGGAGATTTAGACTACTTTTTAAATTTAAAACTGAAGTGAATTTTATCTGATCGTCTTCTTTAAAAGATGGTTAACATAAATACTATTTAATTTACAAGTGGAGAAAGTAATGTCAGCTCCATTGTATACATCTTCAATATACTCACCCAAATCTTATATATGTGAAAGAAAAAAAAAAAGTGTTTTATAAATTATAACATGCATTTAGCTGCTTGCGTCTGAAAATGTATGCAATGGTTTCGTTGATTAATGTGCTTTTACATGTCACCAAGGCTAGAAGTAGAGGTTTCAGCTGTAGTTTAGCAACATAATGCATACAACTTTTAATTCTGAGAGTACTAGGTTTCGAATGTAAAAAATTAAGTGCATCTCTTCATTAAGTCAGAAATGTTTGTACTAAACTCGTTTAAGTCGCCTACCTTTTCTTGGCATTCCAAAACGTATTTTATTTGGCTTCATTTAAGTGAAAGTTGCATATGATTTGAAGTTGAAAAGCCTAATATGATCATTTGGATGACAGAAAATCAAAACAAATATTATCTACAACTAGTTCCGTGTAGACGGGAATTAAAGGAAAAGAAAGGGAGTAAAGTGATTATACACTGTGTTTGTATATATGTGAGGGAAATGCATTTCATATTGGGTACTATATAGTCTGGGAATATGCATCATCACCCTATTACCCCTAGGTGCATCCTTTATTTAAGTATAGTTATCAACACAAACCAAATTCACTAGTCAAGTAACGTGTTATAAAGACTAACAAGAATAGCAACAGGTCGTAGTGAAAACTTTTAGAATTATGCATCAGAAGTCAAAGTTGCTCAATGGCATACAAAGACAAGTGAAATTTGCCGATGCATAGTAGCATCAACATTTTAATTCGCAAGACTAGAATACTGAAGACTATAAACAATCTGACTGTCTCAATGATTAAAAGGTTTGGGCAATGCATCAACATTTATACTTATGGATCTACAGCATGAACACTTCCGAAGAGGCTCCTGAGATTATGACCACACTGGAGATCATAATCAAACAGAAACAAAACATATATTAAAAAGAGCACAATCATGATAAGAATCATTCTTATAACATTTGATCCGTTCAATGTTTATTTCACTTTCTATGTGATTATGTTTATATATTTGTACTTCCGTCATGTGTTCATGTGATGTTTATGGTCATGTCTTTAATAAGTTCTGCAGCCCCGCCTCCTCTCATGCTAACTTTGTTGGCTACTGTCCTACTGACGTATAGCTATATGTTCTTAGTATACAAATTCCTTTGCTATTAACTTGTTTAATTTGATTGCCTTGCATTTTTATTACTTAAAGGACATGTTGAGGGTATATGGAAATTCTTGTGTTTTTCTTTTTTGCCAACACTCGCAAACAGAGCTATTTCTATTACTGCCTCTCTGACAATTTCAGATTGTATTTTTTTTTAACATATGTGATCTTAATCTCAATTCCACTTCTACAGCTTGTCCTGACGCAAGTTCTGGAAGAAGCTGGGTACAAGAAAGATTCGCTATTAGTTTTGTCCGACTTCATGAAGGTAATGAGTTTATCTTTTCTAACTCAACAACTTTAACTCCCTCTGTTTCACACTTAGGATGATGTTTTGGTTCATTTCTATAGAAGGATATTCAGTGTATGATGAAACATTGTACTCAAAATTAGTTCATGGTTACATCTTACCTTCATATTTGCAAAATTTGGAATTTGGTACCCACTTGTGAACTATGCTGATTTGATCAGTTTTGTCATTCAGTTACTGATAGTAAATGGATTTGGTAGCTGTGATGGGCATAAGCATGGTAATGTCGTTGTAGAAGTTATTCATTTGCATATGATGCAGTACATCCACCTCTACATAGCCACAGCAATTTCTATTTCAGAATGTTCAATTTTGGTTACAAGTTTCGTTTATGACACGTTTTCATGCTAAAAATACCTGCATTCCCAAATTCATGATGTATAGGCCATTAGTTATTCTTCAAGTCTTTTACTAGGATGAGGATATTATTTCTTGTACGAGAATATTGAACTACCTTGTGTTGGATTTCGGATCCAGAAGACTTTAGCATGTTTATAAAGTGATAGGAGCATAATCTTGTGACAGTCATTCATGGCTTGAGGTTTGGTCACAAACATATCAGGCACACCAACACTGCATGAACATCATCTATAACTTTTCCATGTGCATATGAAGAGTTACATTTTAGGTAGTCCTTTTTTTTTAATTAATAGTAACATCCCATATGGTAAACCTTGGTACACGGGAACTCACTTTTTCGAAGGATACCCTTGTATGTGGTGTTTTCTTTGCACTTTGAGCGGGGTTGTTTCTGGGCTTTGAACCCTAATTTGTTTAGTACTTCATAATAAACATTTATTGCTGCTTGCTGCAGATTCTTGGCAACACAGGCTTGAAGATGGAGGTTGAGGTTCCCGTGGACTAGTTGGAGACATTAAAGATACATAGATTATTATAATTGCTTGCTCTCTTAATAGGGCCTTTAGCTGCTTGTATCTTGTAGTGTAAATGACCTATGTTCTCAGTTACCCTCCGTTTGATTCTGAATTTGGTCGTATTGATTAGCATGTGTATTCCACAGTTTATTAGCATTTCATGGATTGGTTTAAAAAGAACTTCCAATTATTGTGATATTTGATATTTTTGCACATTATGCATTACATGTGTTTGATCTAGCTTTAATGGTGACACAACTCATTCAGTATAACAAGAGATTTTGGTTATGTAGCTGTTTTAGTTATGATTTTGGGTGTGTGTGTGTGTGTTGGTATAGAATGTGTTAATGTGTACATAGCATGTTTTGTTTATATGTAAGGTAATATGTTGTTCTACAACTTATTTGTATCATTGTCTAGTTTAGACAACATGACCACATCTGTAACCTTGGTACTCTATACTAACATTCTGAATTATACACAGCTTAAACATGTCACTTGTATTAGGCCATTCAGCTTGAACTCTATAACATAGCTCGCCTCTTAATGGACTAGCTAAATAATAATTAATAACACAACTTTTTTTTTACCCCAATGCTTTACAAAAAACTCATTACAAAGCAAAAAGGGATCAAATCAACAAAAAGGGGGTATCACTGATGATACAAACACATGATGATGATGATGATGATGATGATGATTGTTAATTTGTTAGTCATAGTGATAATTTTGATTAGGGTTGACGATAACAACACATATGACGTGTGTTACCGGTCGTTAGGTGCACAAGCATATATGAGAGATGGTGCTTGTAGTCCATACATTTAAAGCAAATATCGTACATACATACGCACATACTATCATTGTACACATGTAAAGTTCGTCAAGTAGTTTTTAACGATTTTCAAATTTTATGGTCAAAGGCGTGAAGGTTTTAAAGAGGTTACATTGGGGTGTTACACTGAGACTCTTAAGTGGATGGGGTTCAATTTTTGCAAGCAGCCTCTTCGAAGGCTAGTTTTTGGGTGCAAACGTCTTTGTGAGGTCGGGAAGAGAAATTCTACAAATTGGTCATGTGTTTGAACTACCTTTGGTTCGTAAGTTACAAATGAACATTACACGAAACACGATTCTTAGAAGAAGGTCACATCAAATTCAAAATGAATCATGAAATAATGATTGCTCATTGATTTTTATGAAGTAGTAATGAAAATGATAAGGATCCTCTAAAATTTACGGGTTCTCATTAAATTCGAGTTGGGAAGCCGAAGGTTTACGTTGAACAGTTTACGTTCAACAATAAAAAATAATAAAAATTTTGACCACAACTAAAAAAAAAAAAGAGACTATTTAACATTATTTGCGCTTTTTTCAAAATAAAATACACAACACAAATTTACAGAGCTTAAACTTTCAAAAATCTCACTATTAATTAAAATAGATAAAAACTTTCACTCGCGTCAAGTCATCCTCAACCATCCCGAATCAACCAAAACAAACTCCGTTAGATTTTTATTCTCAACCATCCCCGAATCAATTTTATGTTCCACAACCCCAATCTCCACAATTTTCCAATATAATATGGGTCCTCCTCAATATAATATGCGATCCCGCTATGTTGGAATTAGTTTACACTTAAACGCGAACTCATACCAAACACGGATGGGAAATAATTTTAAATTGTAGTTTCAAGTTATTTTAATTTCAACTTATGTAAGGTTTTTTTTTTTTTTTTAAGTTGGAGTTTCAATTTTAAGTTGTAGTTTTTAAGTATTATGTAATGTTTTTATTTTAATGAAATGGTATGTTTTATTATAAATATTCAGATGATTTTATGTATTTAAAAAAAAAATTGAATTGGTCTTGGCACCACTCCTAGTTAGGGTAGTGTCGGGGTAGTATTGAAGAGTTTTGCAAATACTATTTCTTTAAAATTTATTGTTTACCATTGTTAATTTTCACTACTAAAAGTCTAAAAGTTATTAAAAAAAAAACCGCATCGAGTTTATCATATTAACTTTACTTGAATTTGTTACCCCTTCTGTCATTTAATAGGTGTCAACACCTTTATTTTTGTTTCTCTCAAAATAAGTGTCTAATTAATATGTCAACTAATCAAAAGAGACGTTAGTTAGTAGAGATGTTAATTTATTTGTGTAGAATTTATATATTTAAAGCTTCGTACATTTTTAAAAGAAAAACTTATTATAAAAAGTATTATTAACTAACTGCTTGAGGAGGACAAAACTTTAATTCTACAAAATACATTAAAAAAAATAATAATAAAAAATAAAAAAATGAGTGCTTTTGTTTTCCTCGTGAAGGGGGAATTATTTGACTTTTGATTGGTCGGATACCGCCAATTCCAATTCCAAATATGTTGTTGGGATGTTTGGTTGGAATAATTTCAATTCCAAATGATCTCATTGGAACCTTAAAAATTCACAAACCCTACTCATCTTTTTATCACAAACACCTCTCTTCAACTACTACTTGACAACACAGGTATGTCCAACTACGAGTATAATGTTTACTGTACTACTAATTTAGGAGTGTTTGGATTAACCTGGCTTATTATAGAAAAAGTATAATCTTAACCCGAAATCGGGTATTTAATTATTTATATAGCCAATTCTTTTGTCCCGGTGGTATATAATTATGCCCACTTACGTAGAGGTCGTGCGTTTAAGTCTCGTTAAAAAAACATTAGTGAGATTTGTGGTACAGGAGTCCCAAAAGATTGCGGTTCTAAAAAATTAACTCATTTTGGACGAAATGTGGCCTTTTTCTAAATACGGCACCTCACTGTGTTTTCGAGTATCACTTGGAAAAGGAAAGAAAATGAAGAGAAACAAAAAAATTAGGAGGAAAATAAAATGAAAAGGACTGAAAAATGTGATATTAGTCATTGAAAACCTTTTTGATTGGTTGAAATATACAAGTGGACACTTATTTTGAGACAAAACAAAATAAAAAGATGAACATATAATTTGGGACCGAAGGAGTAATCAAGTCGAGTTCATGGACTTAAGTAAGCTGTATGCTTAAGGTGATAAGCTTTTATGTGAAAAACGAAAAGTAAGCTTGCAAAGCTTTTTTAGTTTCAAATAAGCCAGTAAGCCACAAAAACAAATTAATCCAAATACCCTCTTTAATGTGTTAAGTTTTATTATGATGACACTTTTGGTCAGTTAACTGACAGGAAATGGCTCGACTTAGTTTAACAACACGCAAACGTAGGCAAAGGCGGATAGCATTTTTTAACCTAATGATGACAACAGTTGTATTCTTTGTTTTCTCGCTTTGGGCGTTGATAGTAAAGTACAAAAGGGATCAGCGACGAATTCAATACTCTTCATCAAGAATGGATAGACACTCGATATTGCATAGGTACGTTTATGAGAGTGACAGTGTATCCATTTCGCAGATTAGGATGACTCGAAGTTGTTTCAAAAAGTTGTGTGACATGCTTGAAACATATGGAAAGTTGAGCCCGAGTGGGAATATGGATGTTGATGAACAGGTTGCTATTTTTCTACACATGTGTGCTCATAACGTTGAAAATGGGGTCATGATAAATCGTTTTCATCGTTCGCGTGAAATGATTAGTAAATGTTTTGCCAGAGTTTGCAATGCGGTGATAAGATTGCATCCACATTTGCTTAAAAAACCTGAGCCCGTTCCTCATAACTCCAATGATCAAAGATGGAAATGGTTCAAGGTATATGATATCTGATCTATAAAAAGTATTGTTATATGTATGTTAACTGTAATCCTTGTAAATGAATATTGACCTTTTACGTGTTTGTCTAATGTTGGATTTAGAATTGTCTAGGAGCTTTAGATGGAACATACATAAAATGTTTAGTGCCACCTGAAGACAAGCCTAGATACAGAACAGTTTTAAACAATGAGATTGCCACAAATGTTCTAGGGGCGTGTTCACAAGATATGCAGTTCATCTTTGTGTTAGTGGGATGGGAAGGGTCGGCAACAGACGGTAGAGTGCTTCGCGATGCTCTTCTTAGGCCACATGGATTAAAAGTTCCAAGACCATGTATGTAATTGTACATAAACATATACTAAGGGGGTGTTTGGATTAGTATATTTTCTCGCGCATGGGTCACTATTTTCAGCTTATGAGCTTATCAACTTGAGCTTAAGTTTTTCTAAATTCAAATAAGCCCATAAGCCGGTCAAATAAGCTAATCCAGACACCCCCTAATTAGGACGTATACTTGTTGTGCTTGTATTGATTATAATCAAATGTCAGGTTATTACTTGGTAGACACAGGATACACAAATGGAGAGGGTTTCCTTGGACCTTATAGAGATGAAAAGTATCGTTTAAAAGATTGGTGTGATGGACACCAACCAACTACGCCTAAAGAATTGTTCAACATGAGACATTCATCTGCAAGAAATGTTATTGAAAGATGTTTTAGTATTTTGAAAGCAAGGTGGAGAATTTTGGACGACAACTTGTATTATCCGGTTGAGTTAAAAGATAGAATCATAATGGCATGCTGTCTCCTCCACAATTACGTAAGGCAAGAAATGCCAAATGATCCGTTTGAGTACGATTATGAATCAAGCGAGGTAATTGAAGATCTTGGAGTTGGAGAAAGGGATTATATCACTTCTGTTGGTACTTCAAATGAATGGGATGCATTAAGAAATGATTTAGCACAATCTATGTTTGAATCATGGACTGCTACCAACTAGTAAACAATGTCTTTTAGTGTCTTCCTCATGTAATATGAACGAATTATGTATGTTGGAATCTTTTGGGTAGTAAGTTTGTTGTTTATTACATCTCTATGGTTGAACATAGATTTATTTTTCAGGTGATTTTCTTCGTACTTAAGTAACCGTGCCACACGCCCACACTGCAACACCTGTAGTAAAGTGGATTCTCATTTTTATTCTATGACAATTTTTGAATTCTCACTTCCATATCTGCACACTGATTATTCACTTTTTACTTGTTTACAAAGGATTCTACTCTTTTGCAGTCCATTTAAGGTTTGTGATTCTGATGACAATGAGAAGGTTGCAATGGTGCATTCTCCGATCTGTAGATGATTTACAGGACTTTACAGGACAATCCGTTTCTGATGCACAAAGGAGGTGAGTGGTAGAGCCTACCAATGTACCTTTTGCCACTTTGATTAGCTTTTAGAAGATTTTCTAAAATAGTCTGAACAACATACTACATGCAAATTGAAGCAAACCTTCTGCACCAAAGTTAGGGGTAGCTACTGACCCAATGATTATGTCAGATTACAACAAAATTATAATCTTAAATACTAATGGATGGAGAATGGTCGGTTCCCGTTATACTCGTTCAAATTCTACATTTACTTTTTACATGGCTTTAGGAACGTGCATATTGGATGTGTGGTCTACTTAATTCTTAAAATAACTGCATATATACTTTTTGTGAATACAGATGGTAGAGATAGAAGTGTTACTTATAGATCAGCATTAGAGCCACATCAAGTTTTTTTTTCCAAGCCTCGCGCTACTAGACTTTCGCAGAAAGTTTTATGTTAGAATCCAATCTGTGACTGATAGCTGAATGTTGACAGGCCCTTTAGGGGGTGTTTCCAGGATCGAAAATATCAAACAACAATCATGTATAATCATGCAAAGAGAATCGAATAAAAGTAGGACAAAAGAAGATGGGTAGAACCCTTTATATTGATATAAATGAATCTGAAAGAGTTGCTTTTGTTTACAGAAATTGATCCTTATTTATACAAGAAGAAACGTTGCTTCATGTCAAAAGACACTCACTAAAAGTAATCGACATAACCCTAGACTAAACCGTTTCTTTTTAACTGCCATGTTTTCCATCTTGTGGGTTTGTTCCTGCGGCCCAAACCTGAAAAACATACGGGCTTTATTCTTTGGTCTTTTTGGCATAATAAACATTATAGTCCAACACTGAAAGTGGTTTAGAGCTAGAGGCAGAGACAAACTATATCCCAGTGTGGCAGTGTTTCATTTCTTTTAGCTTAAGTTCAATTTAGATGAACTATTCTGAGATCACTTAATTAATATGAGTCTGATTTTTCTGTTGAAGTTATTTCCCTTAAGCTTGTACATTATCCGATGGTTTTGACTTCTGAAGTATATGTATATGTTGTTATTGTACATGCTTCTATGCTATTAGTTTATTTAGTTTGACCAAATGGTATTTTTTTTTTGCTTAGAGAATAATGACTTGAAGGATATGTGAATACTGTTGCATTTTTCCCCTTAAATGTCACCAACAGAAACTATTTCTCATAACATTTCATTCACATGAATTGATCAAGTGATATTTATGTTGGTTCAGTTTGTAGACCGTGTTCTTACTCAAGTTCTCGAGCTAGTTCAAGGAAATATACTCTATTAGTTTTATCCAACTTTATGAAGTTGATGACGACAGTATATGAAGTTTTCTTCTCTAACTGAAAATGCAAATTACAACATCTCATTCCCTCTATTCCAGTAAAACGGTTAACTTTGTTTCTGGTTACATGTTCCGTTTTCTGGCTTACATTTGTGCTAAACATATATCAGGCGTGATGTCCTTACAAGAGGTCTCAGATTTAAACCACCCTAGGTATACTTCTTGGGGGTCGCCAGGGAAAGGGTTCGAAACGGTTACGTGATGATCTTACAAATGGTCTCAGGTTCAGACCTCTATAGGTATACTTCTTGGGGGTCCCTAGGTATACTTCTGGTTACAAGTTCCGTATTCTGGTTTACATTTGTGCTAAAAGTTTCCTTTTGCCTATTGGTTCACAAGATTTACCGTAGTTTCTTATTTTCCAACATGTTTGGTTACAACTAGTTGCGTCAAAACAAGTCGGTGGGGTGAGGCAAGGCAGGTCAGATAACGGGTCAAAAAGGGTCATTTTGAAGGCCAGGTTTGCAAGGTCAAGGGTCGGGTTGAAACGGATCATTTTGGATGTTTCTCTTCTTTAACTTACATCTTCACTTCTAAGTACACTCTTACCATTCCATGCATGAGCATAGTATGTACGTTTACCATGTGCATTTGGAAAACTGCATTTGTGGTAGTTCTTTTATATCATAAATTGGTTTTTGGTGACAATGGAGTAACCCTCTTCATTTTATTAGTTTTGCCTTAGAAGGCTAATTTTGCTGAAGATATAGAGTATAAGAGTGTTATAGTTGCTCGCTCTCATATAAATAGGAGCTTTACTGCTTTAGATGCTCGAATTATGCAGTGCAAGCGACAAATATATTTAGTTTCTTAATATTTGAATCCATCTAACCTAATGTGACCTCAGATGAGTATAATCATTGGTAATTTCTATCTTCTTTAGATGCCTTGAAGTTGCAAGTATTTTGACAATTCTGGTTGTTATGCATAAACAACATGTATATAACATACTGTAGTTTAGAGAAAACATTTGGGTAATTGGATATGTGCTAGAAATTTGACTGCTGTCGTAAATTGTTTGTACTTTGTGCATGATAAATTTGGTGTCTAGTTATCTATATCTACACTACATGTGTATCCAATACCTAAAATCAAAGCAACCTCCGAGTTGCAACGCACGCACAAAGATCGACACAACTAGAGTAATACTAACCGAGTACCCCGCGCACGCACTCACCACTGCTGGTAGGCGCTGGTACTCAGTGTCGTGAATTACTGAGTGAATTGTCTATGATAAATGACAAACACAGGACCTTGTGTTTTTAAGATGCCAAATGACCCACCAATCCATGCACCACTGCTGTTAAATCAAACGTTTGTAATAATGTGCTCAATAAAGCATAAATTTGTGTTTTGCATGCAAGAGACTTGGTGTGTTATGCGCATGCAAACAGTTGTCGCTTTGCTGTCCACCCACAAACACTTCAAGTTCTAAAGGAAACAGCAGATGTTGTCCGTACATAAAAGTCATAATCAATAAGTTTAAGCATTTATCTTTGGTAATGTTCAATATATAAATGTCACACTGCCTGATTGTTAAGGTGCTTGGGGATAGATTATTTAGATTGTTTCGGTTTTATACAACAGCTAGAAAAGAGTTTCAATGAAGTATAAGATTGCTTATCAAAATCAGACCGCCTGTAATAAGGAAAAATCAAAAATCTAACGAGTGGTAGTTGGATTCTGTGTTTTGTTTGGTAAACCTTTTTGTACGCGAGTGGACTTTTAATTTATTTTGCATTTCGAATACCCTCCTTCCATTTTTTTTATTAAATTGTTTGTGAGTGTTTTATGTGAGTGTTTGTTTTTTTAATTGTTTTTGTAGGGTATATTTGTAGTTAAATGTGGTATTTTTTTTTGGTGATCGTGAGCTTATTACATAACTTGATTATGCAAAAGGTATTAGATAAAGCAAAATGTCTTAGAGAAGTTGGTCTTTGAGGTAGTGGTGATGGTGATCATGGTCATCATCCATACTAAGGCTACTCGTAATCACCATTACATCCATACTATAAGGCTACCCGTAATGCAACATAACTTGGTACCAAATACACCATTGTCCCTTTACTCCAATCCTATAATTATTGTCTAATATTTTACAACAACTTCGAATTTTGATCTAAAATATATACTTTTGTAATAAGAAAATCATGTATTAAACTATTTTCGTTGAAAATATATCCCAAATAAAATTAATTAAAAACAAACACACAAAACATCTCATACGAATCGATTTAAAATACAACTGACATTCATCTTTTTTATTTTATTTTATTTTATTTTTTCGCGTAAAACACGTCTTGTGGTGTCCTCGTAATAAGGTGGGATGTGTCGACATGTTGCCCGACTCCTTGATCGACACATTACGGGCCGCCTAATAGTGATGATAAGTTGTTTTATCACTTTCGTCCTACTCCAAATTTCATAGGGGGCCATGTAGAGAGGAACACCATCTTGGCCTCATAAATGACTAGGTGTCCTACTTTTTTCATTAATTGTTATTATTATTTTTGTTAAAAATGATTTGCTCTTATGACAAATATATCGCAAGGGTTTTGTTAAACATTTGTTGTCGACTCAGGAAAACTTTTGTTATAGTTTCGCACCTTGCACATATTTGTATTGGAACTTAATAAAGTACTCGTAATACAGTAGTCATGTTTGGCAACAAGCGTTAGTGAAGCGTTTAGAAACGACAAACAGTAGGGTGCGTTTAGTTGGAGAAAAAAATCCCTTGTTTTCTATCTCTAGTTTTGTAAAAAAATTGATGGGAAATTTATTTCCACAAAACACTTGAAAATATAAAAAATGCGTTTAGTTGATATTTGTATTTTCTATTTTGAAAAGGGAGGAAGATTGGGGTTCTGAAGGAAGCAAGGAAAACAACTAAAATTTGTTTTAATTTTCCTATTAGATTAGAATAGGGATTTTGTGTTTTGCAAAACATTTTGTTGGAAAATGATAATTTGACGCGATCTCTATTTTTCTTGTTTTCACAAAACATTTTGTGGAAAAAAGCAATTTTCACACTAAACGCCTAAGCATTTAAATGAAAAGCTTTTTTGGCAACACATCCAATAGTGTTTAAAACTAACCGAACTGCTCCAAATTAAACTGCTTTCTAAAGAAGCATTCCATTACTGCTCCTAACATTTTGTCTAAGAAATTGCATATTTACCTTCAAATATAACTTTATTATTTATTCAATCAATTTTTGTTTTAATGTGTATATGACTTTTTTCGTAATTTTACATTTTATAATTACAGCTACTGCTAGGTTATCAGACAGGTTTTTTAAACAAACTGATTATTGCTACTTGTCGCCAAACACACTCAGTAGCGGGTTAATTAACATGTGGATTACAATGGGTGTCAAAAAACAATTTTTAGAACGGCAACTAACTATCTCACAATATACAACCACTAACTATCTCACATGTCCTAAGCAGGAATTGAACTCACAACTTTTTGGTTAGGAAGCTTTATACACAACAAGAGATATCATTTGAGATATCATTGGAACACAAGCCATTTGGTAGGTGTCAAACCTTTTACATATTACAAGTTTTAGAACACATGTATGCATAACATTTAAGCAGGTAGTATAAAGGGTAGTAAGATGTGAAATTAATATGGGAAAAAATTACACGTTTGGTCCCTGTGGTTTGCCCATATTTCAAGTTTAGTCCCTAAGTCGTTTTATTACACGTGATGATCTAATTTTAAACTATGCACGCTTTTGATCCCTATTTTGGATGGGCGTTAGTTAAGTCCGTTAAGTATTTTTACTTGTTAGTCCTTCGTTAATAATTTTTGCACCGTTAGTCCTTAAAGTTATATGCATAAATCGTCCTTGTGGTTGGCCGGTCAGCCGGTCGGTCAGCCACGTGTCACCACCGAGTGGTGCCATGTAGCATCGAAGTGGTCGGTCAGCAGGTCAAGTCGGGTCGGTCAAGCGGGTCAAGTCGGTCGCCACGTGGACCAATGAGGTGGTACGCGTGGCATTGGTATAATATACCAATTGTTTGGGTGGCCTAAGATTCGAACTCGGGTCTTTTGTGTGGGAAGCAAGCCTTACCCAACCGGGCTAAGCATAGCTTCAATGATATATCCCTAAATCAAATACATAACCCTTCTTAAAAGTTAAGTACCGTCCAATAATATTAAAAGGTTGATTTTATTTTTGGCCTAATCAATTTGAAGGGTTATATGGATATAAAAAATAAATAAATATACCGTCGGACTCGTTTTTCGTGCTCTTCCTAATGGTATGCTCGGGAATTTTTCGACTTCGTTTGGACCTCGAAAATGCGAAAATCACCATTTTTCTTTGTTTTGCATTTTCGAGGTCCAAACCAAGTCGAAAAAATTCATCGAAGATATCGTCATTCGTTTTTGTGCTCTTTCCAATGGTATGCTCGGTGAATTTTTTCGACTTGGTTTGGACCTCGAAAATGCAAAACAAAGAAAAAAATGTGATTTTCGCATTTTCGAGGTTCAAACGAAGTCGAAAAAATTCCCCGAGCTTACCATTGGAAAGAGCACGAAAAACGAGTCCGACGGTATGCTCGGTAAATTTCGCCACGTAAGCAAAATCATGTGATGTGATTGGTTAATAAAAGTCAAAATTAAATTGATTTTGGCAAACTTTAATAAATTTGGTTGATAAAAAAATACATAAAAATATAAGTGTTAAATTTGTGAAAACAAAAACTTAAAAAAAGAGAAGGTAATTAATAAAACTTTAGTGGTTGATTTTTAAAAGTTATATAGAGTTAAGTGTAATATTATAAATCTACATGTTTAACTTTGGATTATAAACAATCTTGCTTATACTTTATACTTTTAAACTTTATATCTTAAAAATACAATGTATATGTTGTTTTAAAATAACAACATATAAATTTACATAAGATTATAAGTATCAATTTTTTCTTATGTACGCTCAATAATGACTAATTTATTTCATTTTTAAAATAGATACGTGAACACGAGTTTACATTTTAAATACTAATTAAATCGAAAGCAGGAATATAACAATCAAATCAGAAGACGGTTTACTTTAATATAAAAATAAATATCTGTGATTGTCTTATAATGATGATTCATGTAATTCGTATTTATTTATATAAGGTTATCTTGAAAGACATTTTATAAAACATCAACATAATATCAACGCTTATTATAAAATAAGTATCTTTAACTTTATCAACACTCATTACGTCTTATTAAACTTGCGTATGTGTACAACATAATATCGAAGGTGAAATTTAAATAAAAATATCAACATCTTTGTCAATTAAATAAAATTAAATCTTGAGTTCTAATGTAAATTTTATGTACAGAAACTTACATGCATCTAAACTTATAACTATATAATTATATACGATTCTTTTAAAAACACAATATTCAATATTAATACAAAATATTTTTTCATTAAAACCCCATCGTCTTGTGAGATATTATAACTAGTAAACTTTATACACAAATAGATTTATTTTTAAGAAAAAATTAAAAGGTAGAGCAAGAAATAACTAAGTATAAAAATGGACGAGAAAACCATTGAATCCCGCGTGAGATGCGTGTACACACTGTTCAGTGCTTCCCTCCCAAACATCTCATTCTTCAAATAGTTTTTGTGAAAAAGTCTAAAGTTTGAACTTTTTAGATTTTTTACTTTCATCTTTTGCATAATCTTAGATAAACCTATAATTTCATCACAGCAAATAATTTGGACTATAAATTTGGCTAATTGGTCAATGTGATAGAACGATACACAGCAAATGATAGTTACATATGAACTTTTGGCTAAGTTTTAAAATTTTTAGCTAATGAAAGAACCATACAAAAAAGTTTTTGTTAGAGCGTAAGTTATCATACCTCAAGTTATGAAGAAAAAAAAATCATGTCACGTCAGCTTTAACATTTCAATATCTAAAAAAACCTCTTATCAACATTTTTCATTCATAACATCACCTCATAAATAATATTTCATTCATTAAAGTCTAGTACGAATTACAAATACCAAAGCATACGTGAATTAAAAAACATACAAAAATAAAAACATACTGAAATTTAACAACATGCGAAAAGTTAAAAAAACATACGAATTACAAATACTTATTCATCTTGTTCTTCTTCTCGTTCTTGATGTATTCGCCAAATATTCGTTATAATGTTTCGTTGGAGATTAATATGCGTATTTTTTCACGTATTTCTCTTGCCTTTCAACGTTGGACATCACATCTGTCAATCCACCTTTGTTGTCTATGTGGTACCGGATCCAACCACATTCGTTGTACTCACTTAGAGCATAGGGTATCATGGCATGCCAATTTTCCTTTTTTAGTGTCACCTTAGCGCCACCTCAGTATTCTCACTTTTAACACTCACACATTAAAATATCCATTCACTCATAACACTCCTTTCACATATAATTTAGGTTCCACTATACCCAATTAAAACACAACACTTGCACACACAAAACAATTAGAAAAAAAGAGAAAAAAGAAAGTGGCATGTGCCACTTAAATGGCTTGGGGTTTGGCATAAGAGGGTGAGGATATGGTCGCATGCCATTGAAGGTGCCAAAATGACTTCCACATAGGATTTGGCATGAGTTTGTGTTAACATACGTCATGGTCTTATTGCAAACTTTTGATCTTTTAAAATCATGTTATGCAATATGATGCAAGTATACATGATTCTACTTATCCTGGTAAATTCATATTGACGTGCCGATTGTTGTATTATTCCCCAACGTCCTTGGAGAACACCAAAAGCATTTTCGACATCCTTTCGTGCACTTTCTTCTTGTTCTAACCGTTGGTGGTACTCGTACGCGGCCATCATAAAGTAAACGTCGGTTTCGTCATCTACATCGGACCAATTGTTACGTTCTTCGTCACTGTAATTCAGATCCATTGTGAAAGAATAAGTTTTTTTTTTTTTTTTTTTTTTTTTTTTAAGAGAGGAATTATATGAATTTTAATTTGAGTTGTGGAAGTGTGAAAAAAAGTTTTGTGTAAGTCGTTATTTATATTAGTTATTAAAGGATTTGATTTATTTTTTAATTTTCGGGTATATAGCCATTCCAGGTGCTGAATGTGTAGTTTTTTATTTTTATTTGAAAGCAAAACTAGCCGTTATAAGTGGTTGGGTGTAACTTTTTTTTGTCCTTTATGCGTTCCATGGTACGTTGCCATAACAACGCAGGCCGTAACGCGAGGAGCACGGTGTAATAACGCGGACTCAAAATGTGTCATGTCACCATAATGCCAGAACTCGCGTTATTATACCCTTTGCTCTTACATGTCCCATAAAATGAACATATTTTATATAGGTGTACACTCGATGGTTTTTGCATTGAACCAATTTTTCAAACGGTTTCGGTTTTCCTGCGTTTTTCGGTTTGGCCCAGTTCAACTTGCGGTTTTAACCCAACCAGTTCAACCGGTCAAATCGATCGGCTCGATCCAGTTTTCAAAGCACTGGTACACATAAGATTCATGATATCTATTATAAACAAAAGAATTGCCTTAGTTGTATAACTCTTTTAGTGTAAATGCCCTTGCAGTTGAGCCGGTCGATGAGAACATATTTGAGATAATGGTTTGGGTTTGTTGTGACCTCTGGTAAAACGCAAGCAGGACAAGCCGACAACTGAACACTGTGTGGACTGGTCTTTTGATAAAAAGTCAGTTGACACCTGTAGATGCACGTAGTCAATGTTTTTCGGCCAAAAACAATTAAATCTAAATGCGCAAATGAAAATGAACTGGAAAAAAACGATAAATTAAAAAGAATATGGATTTTAACTTTATCCCCGCATGTCGAGCATAAAAACAAAAGAGATGAAAACAAATAAGGCCATAAAACTGGTTTCTCTTCAAATCTTTTTAATTTAAGAAAAATTTACATAGGAGTGAATGTTTGACTTAATGATTTAAAATCATTTCAAGATAAAAGATTATTTACATATTAAAGGATTAATTTTCACATTTCATATTTATTTGATTTAATCAACAATTTAAAAAACCCACTTTCATCATTTTTTCAAATATTAATATCTTTCAAATGTTAATCGTTAAGCGAAAAAAAATATATCATCACGACGAACATTTAATTATCTTTCTATAGATTTAACTGATATACTTTCGACAAAAAAAAAATGTATTTTTCACGTTATTTTTTTAAGTTTTTTCGTTTTTTTAACGTTACTGAAATTTGCATTAAAAAATCATATATGATTAAACACTAATTTGAATATCACATGTGATATTAATGTTAAATCATATGTGTATGATGTGTAATATCACATATGATATTAGTGTAAAATCACATATGATATACATAATACTTATCATATCACATGTGATATTAGAGCATGAGGTATGGCAACTAAGCCACTTCTCTTCACTTGGGCCCTACGGATGTCACATCATTTCAACACATCCACTTAAAATATTCATCATTCACAACTAACTTCAACCTCTTCATTTGGGCCCACCCACCCTCATTTTATTTCTTTTCCATATTTTTCAACGGATATATTTCAAAATTTCATTTGTCTTTAGTGTGTTGTGGGAGCGGCGATCAGCATGGCGGCGAGTGGAGGTGGTGTGACGGCGAGGTTCGGCGGCGAGTGGCGAGGCACCTCGTACTGGCGAGCGGATTTCGTTGCCATACCTCATGCTCTTACATATCATATATGATTTAACACTAATATCACATGTGATATTCAATTTAGTGTTTAATCATATATGATTTTTTTCATGCAAATTTTAGTAACGTAAAAAAATAGAAATAAAACGAAAAACGTGGAAAAACGATTTTTTTCTTTTTCGAAAGTATATCAAAGTCTTCGTCTATAGAAAGATAATAAATCTTCGTCGCGACGGTGTAATTATTTTCGCTAACGATTAACGGTTTAAGAGATATTTAAATTATAAAAATATGTGAAATAATAAAATATTTTTAATCTCAGTCATTGATATCTTTTTAAATGGATGGTAGAAATGAGTCCCTTAATATGTGAGAAAAGTTTGTTATGTAAAATAACTCTCCTCTCGACCTAATAGCCTTCCACTTCTTTTTGGAAAGCTCGAAATTATAAGTAAAAAAATCAATAATTTTTTTACTTCTTTTCTGAAATAAAAAAAGAGTGTGAAAGATTTATTTTCTTTTGAAAGAGATTGCTGAAAAGTTTTAAAAGAAGAAAAAACAGTGAATTTTAAAAAGAATTTTAACGGGGGGTTTTTTTTTTTTTCGATATAATTGGTAAAAGTATTTCAAGAAAGCTCACGGTAGATTTAGTGCTACCCTTTAACCAAACTTTATAGTTCTATTTTATAAGCAAAATATCAATTATTGATATGATTATAAGAATTGTTGTTGATGTAATGTTTATGCATAAAGAATGATTAGGTTGGTGGTGTGATTTTGAAAAAGCAAAGCATCATCATTTAAGCGGAATGGCCGGAAAATGTCTTTTTAAATCATTTTTTCATATTTTGCTACCGCCCTTTCAATAATGTGGCCCCATGTGTAGTTAGACTTATACATATGTAGTAAAAGATAGACATTTGTATCGACATACATCAAAGATAGATATACCGCTCTTTAATCACGAAGATTATATTGATAGAAGATATGAATTTAAAATTAAGAGAGATGATTGATTAAAATAATTATATTGATAATATGATACGCCGATTTAAAATATCATGTCAAAAGTTAGTTATAACTTTTATGAAAATCTGCTTTCTTCATTCCTCCCATTTCTCTTTCCTCCCTTTGTATAAATACTCTTTTCATTCTTTGTTGTAATTCATTCACGAAAAGACTTGTAATATTCCTCTCTCTTAATTCCATTACAAACTAAGTGAATCATTTGATTACAAATACGGTTTCATTTCTTCTTATGTGATCCCCTATTTGTTATCATTAACAACTACATTTCATAACTGATTTCTGGTTGTTTACAATTTGGTATACATCAAGTGGTATTGAGCCCTTTTCCGCACCATATAATATTCAAGAGTGTTAAACCGATATTCTTGATTTTCCTGTTATCTTCTCCGTGAAATTCTAAGAAGAAACAAGATTTTCCAAGAAAGAAATTAGTCACCACTAATTTCACCTATTCTATTACATCATATTAGTGCCAAACATTTGTACGGTCACAAGGCTAGCCCATAAGTGGTTAAATTCTCTAGCCTTGAACAAGGCGATCGAAGCACTTGGTTTGGGTAATCAAGAATAGGACCGATGAGTTGTTATTCCATTGTAGATGAGTAATAACATTCTTCGGTGAGATGGTGAACACAAGAACCACGCTTAGTAATCAAGATTCTTCAATGGAATCACTCCAACAAACCGTTAGTGATTTGCAAAGAACTAAGCGATTTGATGGGTGAAATGCAAAGAATGAAGAATGGCGAGGCACCGATTCGGGAATCATGGTAACAATGGTAGAAATGGTGGACAAATGATTACACAATTTGAAGGTTGTCTAAGTTGGAGTTTCCAAGATTCAATGGGGATGATGTAAAGGTTGGATATTCCGATATAGCAGTTCTTTTGTCTTGATAATGTAGATGATGAATTGAAAGTGGGGATTCCGCAATGCATGTGTATGACAAGGCCTTAGTGTGGCATCGTTGAGTTCATTAAGAGATTCGGTGAACACGTTCTTGGGAGGTGTATGAGAAACAAGCCTTGCGAGAGATTTGGTTCATGTTTGAAGATCCAATGATGGATTTGAAGAATTTGAAACAAACCGTAGTGTCTGTGAGATCAAGATTTGTTTGAAGATTTGGTGAATAAGGTGGAGTTGAGTGAAGAATATGCCATCGTTTGTTCATTGGGGTTTGAAGGATGAAATTGGGATGCCAGATAGAATGTTTAAGTTGTCAACATTAATGGATGTGTATTGTCGGGCTAAGAAACAAGAAGTTACTAATGCCGCCTTAAAGCCAAGGTATAATTTCCAATCTCCTATGAGACTGTTATCTTGGTTATGTCAATAAGGATAAGGGTATTTTACCAAAACCGGTTAATAGACCTATGGCTTTGCTGACTCACAAGAACACCATATGGTGAGAATAGACCCTTTAAGAGATTGACTCAAAAGAATTGGAGGATAAGAGGGCTAAGAATCTTTGTTTTCATGTGACCAAAAATATGTGCCCGGACACAAATGTAGTGGTCAATTGCATTCATTAGAAGTGGTGATAGATGAGGAAACCGAGTTTGTGGAAGAAGAATGGACTAATGATGAAATGGGTCATTTAGGGAATTATGATCGACTATTGAAATTGACCATAATAATGAAATGGTTGCTCAAATCTCATTGAATGCTCTTCTGGTGTATACAATTATCGACAATGAGGTTAAAAGTGCATGAGGCAAACAAGGGTGCATGTGCTTGTGGATTGTGGAAGTACACACAATTTCATTGATTCTGATATCAAAAGTTCAATGTAAGACTAAAACTATGTGTCCTTTGCAAGTGTGTGTGGCTAATGGTCAAGCTATGACTAGTACTTTGATGTGTTGTGGTTTATCTCTGATCATGGGAGAAGAAACTTATATGATTGATGCTATGGTACTACCTTTAGGAGGTTGTGAAGTGGTGTTGAGAATACAGTGGTTGTCTACTTTGGGAAAAATTATGTGCAATTTTGAGAAATTAACCATGAGGTTCTATGTGGGCAATAAGAAGGTGTTGCTAAGAGGTTCTCAACAAGCTACACTTCAATGGATGCAACCTAGAGAATGAACAATGCTATGTTGAATTCTATGACATTGTGTGTCGTTCTGTGTCATTCGTAGTATGGAAGGGACAAGTATAATTGAGTCACATAAGATTGATGAAATTTTGAATGACTTTAAAGGTGTGTTTGAAGTTCCCAATGGTTTACCACCAAAAGAACACATGATCATCACATTCCTCTTATGCCAAACACCCTCCAGTTAACATCGGACCCTATATGTATCCTCCCAGCCAAAAGGATGCCATTGAACAGATGGTACAAGAGTTATTGGATCTTTGGTGTCATCGGATCTAGTCAAAGTTCTTTCTCCTCTCCTATAGTCATGGTTAAAAAGAAGGATGGCGGTTGGAGAATGTGTGTTGACTACGAGACAATTGAATAAGAATCTTGTCAAAGACAAATTTCCCATACCTATGATTGAGGAATTGATAGATGAAGTACATGGATCGGTGGTGTTTTCAAAGCTTGATTTAAGGTCCGGTATCACCAAATCGAATGAAGGAGGAAGACATTCATAAGATCGCATTCGAACTCATGATGGCCAATATGAGTTTTTAGTGATGCCATTTGGACTCACAAATGCTCCTTCCACATTCCAATCACTAATGAATGAGATCTTTAAACCCTATTTGAGGAAGTTCACATTAGTTTTCTTTCATGACATTACGGTTTATAGCAAGTCAATTGAAGAACACATTGTGCACCTTAAAATGATTTTGCAGACTATGCACGCCACACCTTGTTTGCAAAAGGAGCAAGTGCACTTTGCGGTGTCTCGGTGGAGTACTTGGGTCATATCATCATCGATAAAGGGGTTGCAACAGATCCTTCTAAGATTGAGGCTATGAAAGATTGGTCTACACCCGAGAATGTAAAGCAACTGAGAGGATTTCTGGGACTCACATGCTATTATAGGAGGTTCTTTAAAGGGTATGGAATAATCAGTAAGCCATTAACTGCATTACTAAAGAAGAAATCTTTTGAGTGGTCTGACATAGCTCAAGAAGCTTTTGAGCAATTGAAGTTAGCCATGATACAAGCACCAGTGTTGGGGTTGCCAAACTTTGAGAAAGAATTCACTATGGAAACTGATGCATGTGGAGCTGGTATTGGTGTTGTGTTGTTACAAGATGGTCATCCATTGGCATACTTGAGTAAGGCCTTATCTCTCGGACATCAAGCTTTGTCCACTTATGAAAAGAATTTTAGTGTCATTTTGGCATTGGAGAAGTGGAAGGATTACTTAATGGGTAGACATTTCAAGATTAAGACCGACCACTTCAAATTTCAAATACTTGTTGGATCAAAGGCTTACTACTCCTTTCCAAGCTAAATGGTCGCCTAAATTACTTGGGTATGATTATAAACCGTTTATAAGAAGGGTAGTGAAAATGTGGTAGTTGATGCTCGCTCAGGAAGGAAATGCGGTCAATTATTGGCAATGATAGCTACTAATGCGACCACCGGACTTCAAAGAAATCAAGAAAGTCAGTGACATATGAGAAGTTGGCCAAATTAATAAAGCGGTTTAAGATCCTAATTTTTAATCAACAAAGTACACTTGGTCTAATGGCCGATTAAGGAAAGGTAGGTTGGTGGTGGAGGTAATGAGGTACTCGAGAAAGAAAATCTTCTCACAAATCCACAATGAATCACCATGGGCATTCGGTGTTCAAGTGATCACAGAAGATGAGTTCTATTTGTTATTGGAAGGAATGAGAAAAGTGGTTAAACAATGGATCGTAGAATGTGATGTGTGTCGAGGCAAAGCTCGATCTTAGTGCCTATCCGGGACTCTTGCACCTTTGCCTATACCGGTTAGAGTATGGAGTGATATATCCATGGACTTTGTGGAAGGATCGCCAAAATCTCACGGAAGACCGCTATATTAGTGGTGGTGGACAGGCTCGGTAAGTATGCTCACTTTATTCCCTTCAACATCCTTTCACAACATGACAAGTGGCACAAGTGTTCTTAGATAACATCTACAAGTTACATGATTTGCCAAACACCATTGTAAGTGGCGTAGACAAAGTGTTCCTAAGTGCTTTTGGAAATCATTGTTCAAGGCTTAGAAAGTTAAATCAAATGTCAACAACCTACCATCCGCAATCGGATGGATGTATGTATGGTGAATAGGTGTCAGAGTGCTACCGAGATGTATGTCCGGTGAGAAGCCAAAAGAGTGGACACAATGGCTTTCAATGACGAGTTTTGGTATAACACAAATTTCCACATCGCTATCCAAACCACTCCATTTGAAGTGTTATATGGTCAAACACCACCCATCCACATGCCTTATTTTCCAAGAGAAAGTACGCTTGAAGCTGTGGATAAGGACAATGCAGTAAGAGAGCGGTGATTAACATGCTTAAATTTCATCTTAAGAGAGCACAAGATAGGATGAAAAGTTTGGCGATAAACACAGAATCGATAGAAATTTTGAAGAAGGTGTTTGGGTCTATGGTTCGTAATTATATTAAAGATAAGATTTGTTAGAAGTAGTAATGTTTTATTCCAATTAAACAATGTTACTAACTTTCTATTTTGTAAAGATTTAACCATATATTTAACTGTTTTTACTTTCTATAAGTGCACATTTAATTGTTATTGACTTGACTCCCAAAAACTTAATTATTTTGACTCCATGTATAACTGAAATTAATTTTTTTGTCAAATGAGTCATTCTTATATATTTCTTCGTGACATGAAAAAGGCAACAACAAATTTTATTTTCAAATAAACCATCTTCAAAAAAAAGTAAACAAAGTAATACTCATAATAAATGGTTTATATTTAATGATGTTGAATAATAATCAAGACAAAAACAGTTCCAATGGTCTTGTTCATTACCCATGCTTTTTAAACCACCAAAACAGAAAATCTTTTTTATTTTATTTTTCAATAAACAGACAAAACAAATTCAATATTTAGTTTTCCCAAAAAAAGACAAAATAGAAAACAGTTATTATTGGTTTATTTAGTTTGAATGATTGAATGTGAACAAGGGTTTGTATCTTTTAAAGAAAGTTAATCTTTTGCAGTTAGTTGTTTTGGGTTTGTGATCAAGTGGATGTTGAGTAGACTTTACTTTTAGATGTTCTTTAACATACTCAGGTATTTTTTATTTTATTTAAACTTAATCTGTATGTATGAATGTATGTGTCAAGATTCTTGCATCTTTAATTTTTCTTGAATAAAGGGGTTGAATCTCTAGTTCTGTACCTATACTTTACGTTTAAAAGTACAAAGGGTCTTAAAGGAATTTACTGGTGATATTTTTCAAGTATAAGCTTTGTTATGGTTATTTTTACAATTATTTTGTTTGTATGTAGATGGAGCCTTGGTGTTTAGGTGTTAGTGATTATGAAAGTTTTTCGTTTTATAAAATAATTTTTTGATTGATTTGTTACTAATCGTTTTCGTGTTCATAGTTACTTTGTATCATGCTTTTGATTTACTATTTAAAACTGTGAAAGCGGTGGATGAATTCTTGCTGATGTTTCCGATACCTAATTTTGATATATGCTTATTCATTATCATTCTGGATGCAAAATAGCCTGAAAATTGTTGTAGTTTGTTTAAAAGAAATAGGAATATTTGACGGACATAGTAATTTGTGGATTAGCATTAAGTCGGAGGCTCATATTCTGTGCATTTAGAATTTACCATCAAGATTAACAATACTTGCTGTTTTTGATTTTCAGTACCAAATCTGCCACTTCCTGCTTTAATGCAAATAAGCTATGGATGAAAACGCGAGATATTCAAAAATGGGAGTAGAAACAAGCACAACACTAAAAGAAGCTCTTTGTGTTCAACAACAACTACTGCAAAAACTTTACAACGAATTGGAAGTAGAAAGAGAAGCTTCTGCTACTGCAGCCAGTGAAGCATTAGCAATGATACTACGTCTTCAAGGAGAAAAAGGTGCGGTAAAAATGGAAGCTGAGCATTATAAAAGGCTGTCCGAGGAGAAAATGTATCATGCTGAAGAATCCATGGGATTATTTGAAGACTTGATTCACCAAAAAGAAATGGAGATTGCTAATTTGGATTACCAAGTTCAAGCCTATAGGTACAAGCTTTCAAGCTTGGGGTTTGAAGAGACTGGATCCAATGAAATAACATATCCCGAGAATTTGTTGCAGCTGCATGAAACTTCTTCAGTTGCGGAAACCAGCCCTGAGAATCTTTTGAGGAGAAATTCTGCACCTCCAAAACTTCTGAAATATTTGAAAAGGGATCTTGAAAGAAATAGATCAGTAAGTCCTGATTCTGATATGTTAGTAGAAAATGTTAAGGAAAGTGAACGGAAAGATGAAAGTAATGAAAACATGGATTCAGAGAAACAAATGGATGGTTCTATTAGTTCTTATTGGGATCAGATTCGGAAGTTAGATAAGATTGTTGAAGAGATGGCAGGAGAGCAATACGTAAGTTTGAGGGGTAGATCTTCAAGATCTTCTTCTGCGTATTCCCAAGTTAATGAATCGGACCAAACACAAAGTTTTAAAAAGTCGGTGGATAATGAGATGCTTTCAGATTCTTGTTCATTGCACGTACATGATGTATTTGAAGTCCCTGTAAACAATGAAATTCTTGTGAATGATAATGGGAAATCAGTCTTGAAAGGTGAAAATAGGATTGAAAAAGTAGTACATCTTCAAGAAGAGGTTATGAAATTATATGAAAATTTTGAAATTGGGCTGGGCGAAGAAACATTACTGAATCACAAAGATAAGCAAGTTTTCTTGCCTAGAGATAATATCGTTATCGATTGTCACATGGCCCTGGATCAGCCGTCCACAGATGTTGTGGGAGCTCAAGGGTCATCTCAACAAGCGAACATAACAACAGAGATAACAGAGGGCGAGAGTCAAGATGTAAGATCGCAGGAACAGGTTAATACTATAGCAAGGGAAGAGGTGTTCAGATTGTTACACGAGATAAACGAGAAATTAGATTCGATACAGTCTGAGATCAGAAGCGGAAAAACCGAAAAGAAAAAATCATCTCCAAACTTAGACTTACCAATGCTTCAACTAACGGAGGTAAATTATATTTCTGTTACATTCTTACTATGGGTCATTCTTCTACAAGTTGAAACAGGTCCTTTGGGGTTGACCCAGTTTTTTACGAAATAAATCTAAATTTCTTATCAACAATTAGGGTGTCAAACAGGATTGCAAAAAATTATATTGTTAAAAAAAAAGTTAATTTTTGGAAAGATTTAGGAGTTTTTTTGCAAGTTTTATCCTATTTGCTGATCTGACATGTTTCCTTGTTTAGCTTATATGTTAAATTACATGTTTGACCCGTTAGAGATAAAAGATATCCGGGATGACCCATTTATAATAAAATGGGTAATTACTCCCCTAGATACGCTTGGATAAGTGTACATTGTTTATTTTCTATTTGTTTTTTTATTGACAAGTCCTGGTTCTACTTTTATCAGATAATTATTAGGATTATTTTACAGGCAGGTATTACTCTATTAGTATTAATAAATTAGGATTCTTAGTTTGGCTTGTATGAATAGGAATTAGGGGAACAATTTTTATTATGTTGACTTAGATTATTTAAATAGAGTAAAGGGTCAGATTTGACATCATTGGACGGCCAATCGACCATTTGAAAGTTGATCAAACCTGTTCGTTAGTTATTTTGTGGCCTTTCTTCATTAATCATAGCCGGGCCTAAGTCGGTTGATATTGCCACCTCTACCACGGGTGTATATTTTATCTGGCCCAAGGTGTCAAAAAATGGACTCTTCTTGTGGATTGCCAGGCATGAAAAGCTCGGGCGTGTGCTGGTTGCCTTAACCTCAAGTCTTGACCCATTTCCTATATATAGACGCGTCCTCATGTAAAATAAGAATAAAAGCGTGCCCCTTTAAATAAAGAATCTGTAAGACACTCCGTTTGTTCCTAATGAATTTTCTAAACAACTATTAAAATTATATTTCAATGGTTATTTAACTGCAATTTAGGAGGTATTATACATTTGAATACACTACGGACGAATTTCAAATCATTTGACTCGTTTCCTTTTCAGTTAAATCTTTCAGCCCATTTATATTATTAATCAATTGGTCGCTTCTTGTCTGCAACCCTAATTTGTGCTTGTTCATGTACTTGATCTGTATCTCCATTTGTAATGGTAATGTTTGTTGTGATATATACACAGGCGATGCTGCATTTTTGGCTATGATGTGAATAACCAACTTCCTAATTCACAACACTGTGAGGAAACTACTGCTATTTGAAAACTTCAGCTACCATGATGTTTTGTTTCCTAACTACGAGGTTTGGTGTGTAAAGTGAGTGATTGTTGTGATTTGATTGCTTGGTAGCCTTGTATTTTTTTACCCATTACATATATACTTGTACATACTAGATCCACAAGTGAGGTTTTAGGTTCAAGCCTGAAGCATGGCCTTCCTTGATGTGATTTAACTCCCTTAAGTTGGTCGTGGGATCAGTTGGTGGGGCGCCTAGGGGTGGTATTCACCTCTTCTATTGTTGTACATACTATCTTGATAGAAAAAAGAAAGTTTGAAATGTATCTGGACTTACAGTTGCTATGAAAGTTAACTGAGTGGTGGTGGGGATTTTTTTACCTTAATTGCTGTTGAAAAGTAATTATTATGGTGATTGGTTATGAAATCATTGTATTTGGTTTAATATTGCAACAAACCACTATATTACGAGCATGATGCAGGAACCATGCTTGTGTGTCCTATGCTGTTAAGTTCCCCTGATTCACAGGAGTTGTGGTACTATACATAATTCAATCTACCCAACTAGTTTTTGAATCATTGTATATGTGTTTCTCTACAAACTGACCATGATATTTGATAGAACGTAAAGAAACACTAAATCACACTATAGTCAGTAACTGTAACCTTCGTATTCAGTGAAGCATTCTTTTTGTCATTGCTGCATTTTAGCAAATACAATACTATAGTTTTGTTCAGTTAAACTATACATGTAACTGGTAGAAACAAATTTTTTTCTTTCATTTTGGGTTTGGTGCAAAACGAAACTCTCCAGTTGTGCATGGTGTTTGCATACGCAAGTGTCAACATTATGCTGTATATATGGCTTGGTAACTTTGGTTATGTGCATGCTAAGCGTATCATTACAAAGGTTACGGCTTTTGAAAATTGGCACCGGACAAGAGACTGCAAGCAATGTCCTGAAATTTTAGTTGCAATGTTAGGCTGAATAAGCAGTTTTCTAGATATGGCTGTTTTAGTTAGATGCATACTACTTCTGACATATTATTACAATTTAGTCCCATTTTTGGAAAGGATATAAAGCTCATATTTGATCACTTGGCTCTGAGAAAATACTAAAACTTTCTTCTCATATTATTTTACGTTTTTCTTTACAACCAACCTTTACACAGTATCTTTTGAATGTAACAGCTTGGTCTAATGCCACCATCATCTGTCACTATTCACTACCATCTAGTTCATTTTCTCAGGCTGAAACTGTCACAGAACTTACACATATATAATAGAAAAATGATTGATATGCCTAAGATATAAGCCTAAAGATATGGTATCATTATATTGCAAGAAACACATTCGCAAGAGAACTTTGTTCTCTTAAACGTTCAAACCTTTTAAATTTGTAGTGTCGTTTTCACAAAATCAACAGCTTTTTAAAAGATGCAAGAATGACAACCATTATCCTAGTAAAAACTTGATCAACACTTTAGTCTCAAAACACCATGACCATGTCTCCAGTAACAAGGTTACTGTTTATGCATGAACCAGCTGTGAACCCTTAGCATTATGTCAAGTTTCCATGGTCTTAAAAAGAAACTCTGTATATCCTAATTTTCAAGCATCGAGAATAATCAAATTATTCTCAGACAGTAGTCACAACAGTACAAAATACAAAATGTATTTTACAGAAATCCACGTGTTCCTATAGATTTCTAGTGCTGTTGGTGATCCAAAAGGTGTGACACAAGCATTACATGGAGCTGATGTAGCCTAATCTCGTGAAAACCAGCATACTTTGACATTTCATTAGTTGGGTAGTTGTGCACGTAGTATCAAGGCACATATAAATCAAATATTCAAAGGCATATCCATAAGCATAAGCTGTTAAGTCTGCAGAATAAAGAACCACATTCCATACCTCTATACATACACATCAGAATCGATACCATAAAGATTATTTTAAAAAAAGAATAGTAGGAAAATGCTAAACATGGCTCTTAGGGCTACTTTTAAGAAATTATGATATGCATAAACTGTTTATACTTTTAAAATAACCACTCACCCCATGAACCCAACCAACTAAATGTATCACCCTTGATGCATGTTTTTACATATAGCCATAACCCTTAAGGCTACAAATAGCAAAACACAAAAAATTACGATAACAGAACCATAAAAATTCTTGCGGCATGTGCACGAACCAGCTCATATCACTTTGGGTGTGGATAAGTAAAATGCAGCAAATATCAAGGTTCCCTTATGTACCCTCGTACCAAACTTGAGCGTAACCAAACCTAACATACGCACCCTAAAACATAGGACCTAAGCAGGTAAGAAAACTAAAACTAAGCGTCCGTAGATACCAAGACATAAGCATTTAAACAAAATCTTCAGCTATCAATTGACACAAAGGTTTAATCCATTATACAAAGACCCTGTTAATTCAGAGTCAAGACTGCAATAACCTGTTATACAATAGAAAGAATCCAGAGTTCCATAACTAGAGAATAAAAAACCAAGCTGAATTCCGCAACTTTGCGTTCGAGGTCACATAGCCTAGCAGAAACAGGATAGAAGACTAGTAGAATATATATTAAGTGTCACTATGATTTGTTGCAAAACAAAACATATCTTTATCTTATCCACAATTGGGAGCACATCCTGAAGTAGAATTTCAAAGGGACAAGCGTATGGAATAGGCTAACTGGCTAAGGTTGTCTTTTATGTAGGGCCCGACACAATTGTGGCTACAGTTTTCTAGCTAAAGGAAATCCAAAGCTTCCGGTTAAATGCTCTTAATATAGTCTAGTGAGCAAGAATAACGGAAAACTCAATCCTCTGTTTGCTCTTCGAAATTTATAGGGTGTTTGGGATTGATTTTTTTTTTTCCTTTCTGATTTTATGCTTTTTCTTAAGCAGAAAAACACTTTCTCCATCCAAAGGTTAAAGCTGCTTATTTCGTATTAGTTATTTGATATTAAATTAAAATTACTTTTTACGCTCATATTTACCCCGAAAAGGACTTTACTTATGAGTAAATATTTTTAAGCAGAAGCACAAGCACAAAAAATAAGCAATCCCACACGCCCACTTATAACAAAAACCTAACCGCATACAAACAGAAAAAAGAGGTTACAGAAATCTTTAACCCTATAGCTCAAGCAATATCATACCATACCCTAAAACAAAAACAATAAAAGCAACCTGATCACGCTCAATAAGAACATCACAAATCACATTCTAGCACACCTAACAACATATATGCAATTTAGCCTAATCCTATGTTTAGTAAAATTATAAAATCATCTAGTAACAAGCTGCACGTGTATGTATTATGAAGTGTAAAACAAGGATTGTTTAAATAAGGTGACACTAACGGACGAAGCATTTATCGTCTAACTTATATACGGATTACTAATATAAACACAGCCAAGCATTTGAGAAACCAGAAATCGAAGTCGAATACCATCCAATTCAGTACATCAAAAATCATGACCAAGTTTCCAACTCTCTATACAACAACAATACAAACTACAAACAATATCAAAAGCCGATACCGATAGCGATAACCTAACTCGTAGACGCGCCATCATCCATCTTCTTCAACCCACCACAATGATCATGATGATCACAATGATCGTTTTCATCATCACTAGAATCTTCATCAAAAGGCTTTTCCTTATGAAAAATACAACATTTCTTCGAGCTTTTTTTCTGTAAAAACTCGTTATCGACCGTACCTTCTTTCCACGTCACCTTCTTCTTCCTTGGATTCAAAGTTAACGTTATTGTCTGTGTTTGTGTTGCTGATGCTGGTTGCGTTTCAACGGTTACGATTGTTGTTGTTGTTGATTGTGATGATTGTCGTGCCATTTTTTTCCTAGGGTTTGGTGTGTGTTTTTAATGTGTGTGTGATTTGATTTGGGGGAAATGGGTATATTTATATGCCGGGACTGGAGTTTATGCCATAAATGATACGACGACGTTTTTGGACGTTTCTTTTGAATATTTTGTTAGTTTGGTTTGACTTTTTGGATGGTAGTCCATGATGTAATAGTGTTATTATACTTTGACCACAAAAGTTGTCATATACATGCATAGTTATTGTAGACTTTGTAGTCATTTTCATTTGACATTTTGTTTAACCACAAATGGCTTAATAAAGCAGTTGACTTCTTCACTTAGGGTTAAAGGTTTAAGGATTCACTAGGTAAACATTTGAGGGTGGTTAGGAATGGATTGAAACACTTACGAAATATTCTCATTAGTTGCATACATCCGAGTTAAAACTCTGCATTTCTCAACGAAAAGAAAAACAAACTCATTTAATTCGAAAAGAAAACCTCATTTGCATTTGACAATTTTGTATCAACATGGTTTTACAAACTTTGTGAAGCATGATATTGAGACTAAAGAAATGGTTGAGACGATTAAAAGTAAATATTTTTATTTTATTTTTGGGATAATCAATTTAAAATGTATTTTACTTGTCCTAACTTTCAGATATGTGTAGCAAAAATTTTTTGCAAGTCGAGGTAATGAACTTGCCATCTTTCTTAACTTGATGTATAAAATTACTTTGACAGTCGGTGGCCTGTGTTTCGGTAGTTTTGCTTTTTTTTACTAACCTATATCCACGTCCTTTTTAGCCACACTACTCCACACTTCTTTACTTATAACCTAATTTATGTACCTAATATTGCATAAACTTATATAACAAGTAGATATCTTCTCTCCACATAATCCCACTTCCAGTAACATCACTTTCCACATAACCCCTAATTTTATATGTCATAAAGACAAGAAATTGAGTGTCTTGTTCCACAATTGGCCCAGTAAAAAGGTATGTTTATGTGTTCTTTAATGTCATTTACCCGATTTTTCCACAAATATTAAGTGTTTATGTGTTTCTTCACGTGTTATTTTTTATTTTTTCTAATTAGGGGTTGATTTTTTTCTTCATTCTTACAGGTTTAATGGACAAGACGTGACGATGAACTGTTAGGATATATGCCTATAGAAGAAGATTTTTCAGATAATAATATGGCTGAGATAGGTAATGAAGATGGTCATACTAGTGTTGCATAGAATGTAGGTGATCTTGATGGCCATACTAGTGTTACAGGGAATGTAGGTGATTTTAATGGCCATACTAGTGATAAAGCAATTGACTTCTTCACTTAGGTTTAAACCTTCCTCGGGTACACATTTGAGGGTGGTTAGGGAATGAATTGAAACAATTTTGAGATATACAGGTTAAACCGCATACATCTGAGTCAAAACACTCACCTTCTCAAATAAACTGAAAAGAGAAAAACTTGTTTTCAAATTTTGTCTCGTGTGTTTATAAATTTTGGGCTCTTAATATTTTAAGATTCAAGTGACGCTTTTTTAGAAAGAATGCGTAATTAAGGTAAAATGATTATTACTTTACATTAGTATTTGTAGTATAAGCATGATTGTGACGAGACACGTAATTGAATATGCATATACGAGTTTTTGAGGTAGTATTTACAATTTTGTCTCGTGTGTTTATAAAATTTGGGCTATTAATATTTTAAGATTCAAGTGATTTTATGGGTTGATTGATGGTTTTCTGCTAAGAACAATGTTTTCCTTAAATTTTATCTTAACTACACTTTAGACGCTAACAATTCATGATATTATATGTTTTAATTGTTAAATTGTACATTTTTTATACACTTAGCTCATAATACCTACAAAATGAGCTATATAACTCACTAAATATACCAATTTTCAGTAGCAACCAACTGACTTTTAAATAAAGCTCATACATCCTTGGTTGATACCATCAATCACTTATTGATACATATTTGGAGTATTCAATGTTACACTTAAAAGAATAACATCTATCAACATATCTAACTAAACAAATCTAATTGAACAAATCAAAATCATCTAAGCAAATCGAACTTACCATAATTGGGCAACTTAAGAATCATCTTCATATGTTGTTAAACATGTAAGACCCTGCAAGCAATTCGATTGAGGACGACACTGAATTGTGTGGTGTATGTTCAATGTGGTCCGCATGTCTAAGTTGATAGTGAATCGGTTTAAGTCATAACATATTGATCTAGAAGTGCTTACGTAGAGCTTCATATAGTCAGGTGTACCCCTTATGATAATGTTGACATATTCAAATAATCAATAAAGCATGCCGCTATAAGTATAACGTGACTTTGGTATGGCGTGAGCTTCTATAGTTGAGCGCGCCATAAAGGCATAACACGCCCAATGACATATCTGTACCGATTGTTTTAAAAAATAACAGGTAGTTATAATCAATGTTGCAAAAAACGACAAATCGGTTAACTAAGTTTTGGTCTACATTTATTAAAGTCCATTGAGTTATTTATTGAGCCTATTGTATAAGCTTTTTAATGGAAAAAAAAAACGGGTTACACAATTGATAACAAAGCCTCTACTTCTTATTTATTCACCCTCCCATTCATCCTCTTCTCTCTGTTCCACTTCAAGAAAACAACCATGCTCAAATTAAAACAAAATCAAGTAAATCAAAACCCTAAAAATGTGTTTAAATAAGTGCTAATTTGAAGTTGTGTGAAAAAAGGCGTGAGTATGAAAAAAAATAAAAAGATCTGAAGTTAAAATAGTGTTGACCGGTGTAAATAGTGTTGACCGGTGTTGACCGACCTGCCGCCTAGGCCGATTTGTCCCACCTAGGCGGTTCGTTGACCGCTTTTGACCAAAACGTCTAATTTAACCGATTTGTTGCAAATCGAGGCGAAGGGGACCGACTTAGGCCTAGGCCGGCATGTAGGGAGTAAGATAAGCGCATAAATTCCCGATATCAAATTACAATAATGACAAAAAAAAAGTAAAAAGGTGCTAATTGAACCAAACTTCAAAGTAAAATGACCCTCAAATCAATAAGCCACATCTTAAAAATAGTAAAATAACCCTCAATTGTTCATTAACCCACATCACATCTTAAACAAAATCGCATAAATAATCATAAACATCACTACTACGTCATGCCTACATACCCTGTTTAGTATATAAGCAAAATATATATATCCCTTGCAAGTGAATAATTGCATATATTTTAAGAGTTTTTTCTTGAAATAAGTCTGATGGTTTTATCGTCTTTGAATATATATTATTTTCGTTTTCATGCCTACATATATATTTACAATAGTATATATATATTTTTGCTAGAAAATAAATCCCAAAATAACGAGGGTGTACAAGATTGTCTCAGACGCCAGGGTTTTGTTGCAGCTAATTAACCTCCGGTGAGTTTAATTTACTTATTTAAACCCTTCATTTTCTATGATTATTATCAATTAATCATCATGTATTGTTTGCCAAAATATAAATGTATCGTATTATAATAAAATTGATATCTGTGTTATAATCAGTATGATGATATACCTTGGCTCCACTATGACAGAACTAATTTATCGGAATTAGGTTGATAATATAGAGGATATATGATACACCAAAATTGTTACTAATCATATGTGCTTTTTTCCCATTAAAATGATAAGTTAATAATAGGTACATACATCTGGCCTGAAATGTTAGCATGGATTATTCATAGATAATTATCGCAATTGTGACATATGGCGAGAGATGATAAAAAAAAATGTAAATGGCGAGATAGGAATTGGCAATTTATTCTCCTAAATATGATGACAGGCTGCCTAAGTGCCTAGATTACCTATGGACGAGTTTGTAGCGAATTGCACATTATTAATACTGGGATTTCCGTCGCATACGTCATTGGAAATATGTCACTTGCATTCTTAGGTTATCTTAGCGGGTTAAATCTATCTAATAACAACATACTTTTTCAAATATTCACTTATGAGCTATCAACCCCAAAAATACCACAATACCTTATAAACTTTCAAATTTTCGTTCCAATATCATACTTTTGGTGATGTGTCATGACCTAGCTACACAGGTAAAATTTGCTTAGTTGGCATTTCTTATTTTATTTTTTAGTTTTCTTTATCAAATTCATCTTTTTCGCATGCACACAAGCCGCCACCACCACCACCACCATATCCAGTAACCACCACCACCGGCCTCCACCCTCCATGCCACCATCCACCATCTTTGCCACAACTACCTCCATGTTCTAAAAACCCTTCAACGTACCACTAGCCATAACCACCATTTTTGCCCCACCACCTCTTTGCCACATCTCCAAGCTTGATTTGGTTTTAAATCGTTTTCGAATTAGTTTGGGTCCAATTTCCAAATTTGTAAAATGTGTATTTGGTTTCAAGATTAGTTTAGTTTTAAGATTAGTTTAGTTTGGGTCCAATTTCCAAATTTGTAAAATGTGTATTTGGTTTCAAGATTAGGGTAGAGGTGGCAGAACTGAGAATGCTTTAGATGGACTTGTGGTAAAACCTTGCTTGACATGATCCCGAACCAAGTTTATAGAGCTAAGCTTGAGATCGAGAATATTATTTTGAAGATGAGAGAAGGAAGGTTGAGGTGATTTGGTCAGGAGGAGGCCACAATCAGCGCGACTAAGAAGAGTTGAAACGCTAGTAGTAGATGGTGTGAGAAGAAGGGGTAGACCCAAACTTAGGTGGGAGGATAGACTTAAGCTTGACATGAAGGAGATTTTTTTGTCTGAGGACATGATCTCAGATAGGAAGGCGTGGAGAGATAGAATTAGGATCTCCGGGTAGCCCAGGCTAGGTGTTTTGTGGGTTTAGGTAGCTATTGGGTGTTAGGATTTTTAGGCGTTTCTTTGTTGCCTTGCCCCTGCGTTTCGGCATTTTTTTTCTTTTTTTTAGGCTCCCCGTTGTTGCTTTGCCTTAGCTTTAGGCCCCTTGCGTTGCTTTGCTCTGTGTTGCTCCTTTAGGTTTGTTGCTTTTCTTTGTGCTTTGGTTCTTTGTATTGTTTGCGTTTTGCTTGTGTGTTTCTTTGCTTGTGCTTTTGCCCGTGCCCCCCGCCTCCTTGCCTCTCTTCGGGTCCCTTGTTTTGTTTCTGCTCTGTTTGCGTGTTTGCTTGTTTTGCCTGCTTTTTACATGTTGCTTATTGTCCTTTTGCTCTCTTTTCTTTTCTCTCTCATCCGCACACATGCACTTACCGGAGGTCTCGTTGGAAACAGTTTCTCTTCTCCCGGGTTTATCCTGGGGTAGGGGTAGGATCGTCTAAATTTTACCTCCCCCATACCTTGCCCCGGCGGGATTGGGTTTGTTGTTGTTGTTGTTGAAAAAAGTGACCGGAAAAATGGAGAAAACGACCAGAAAAAGTGGTTGGAAAATTGGAGAAGATGACCGGAATGACATGGCATATACACGTGTCATTACCGAATTTTGAGGGCTAAAAATAAGTTTATGATGATATCAACACAAAAATTTGGAAGTCTGTAAAAGTATTGTGGTATTTTTCTGGGTTGATAGCTGATAAGTGAATATTTGAAAAAGTATGTTGCTATTAGATGGATTTAACACTATGTCCCTACCTTAACCATATTTACTAAGTCGTCTTATTAGAATTTAAGTGAGACCTCACTTATCATGCAAAATATATAAACAGATGATGCATTGTCATGGGTTTTTTTCATTTGCATACCCGAACAGAAGATATTATTAATCACCTTTTCTCACTTCAATTACATTCTCTTCACCCAAGTTAAGTGAGAGAACTATTATATTTTGAACTATGTGATGTTGTAAGTATAGGCGTCCAACAGTCGGGTGACCTATGAATCTATGATTTGGGTCACAAGTAATGACCAGTTTTCAACCTGTTGATAAAAACATCCACAAAGTTGATATAAATTTGTTAATTTGGATGAGAAATAGCCATAGCTGTTGTAACTGGTATGATTGTTCGAGTCTAAGTATATGACTAATAAGTTTTTATTGAGGCACTCAAAATGGAAGAAACCATGGAATTTCAGTGACCACCCATGTGTATATTTTGTCTATTGAGTTCCATTTTCATGATTACAAAACACTTATGTCTGGCTGGTCTGCAAGAGCCCGATCCCTTATAGTATCTTACTCTCGTTTTCCATCTGATAAACTCACGCAATCGTAACGTAATAATATATTTTTATCTAAACAAAAACCGTAGCAATGTGCTGACTCCAAATGTCTTTCATCTATTCATAGATTGGAAGTAGCAAGCCATCTGAAACTAAATCAAAGATTTCATAATGTGAAATATCTGAAAGAAGGTTCTACTGCTCTTTGACACTAAAATAAAGATAAGAAAATGGATATAGATCAGGAGCATGACAATTTAGTCACTTCAAATGCAATGGTTGAAGAATCAAAAAAGAGATGTGAGGCTGTCATGGATACAATAGAAACTTTACCACACTTGAGTCTGTCCTGCAGGCATACTCTCCTCAAGTTGATCCAATCAGAGCTCTCTTTCCTATCTCGTGTTTCATCCTCTGAGCTCACAACCGAATCTGAACCATCTATTTGTGTCAACATCGGTCATCTTGAGTCAGTAGTCTACATCCTTCAGCAGCCAAATATATCTGGAGTGTCACGTGTCTGCAAGACAATCCCATTTCAACCTCCGACTCAAAATGGGACTCATAATACTGCTTCAAAAGGTGCCCATGTTGATATAGTTTGCACATTCGATGGGAACCCAGTTTGGATTATTGTATCCGATAGGAACCCAAAGTACTTATCTTGGGACGGTCAACAGGAATCTTCTAAAAACAAGGGTTTGCGGGCCAGAGCGGAACTTCTTCTTGAAGTTGCTCACAACTCCATAGCATTGAAACCCACATCCTTAATATTCTTCTTCTCAAATGGGCTTAATAGATTCACGAGGGAGAAGTTTCGTAGCGAATTTGGAGCTGTTGACGTCGGGTCAAAATTTTCTAATTTTGACATCAATTTCTCTAAAGAGCTAGGAGGTGAGTGGGTAGATATTCTTGCAAGATCATATCAAGACGCATCTGTACTTGAAATAAAGGTTGATTGTCCTCATGATGTCTCAAAAGAGTCCCTCGTGGCTAGACCTTTAGTAAAATCCGATGATGCCTATTTTGCTGGCTCTTTTGGCGATCTTATGTCACAGATTATTTTATCGTATAATGGCAAGATACACGGCGACCTCATCAACTTTGATACCACAGCTCTGATTGCCATTGTATCAGGTATCAGCAATGGTAATACACAAAAGCTTTTGGCTACACCTAAAGATGAACTGAAAATGCGATTTAAAGGGAACACCGAGTTTGTAATTGGTCAGGTGATGTCTGAAATCGAGAATCCAATACATATAAATATAGGTAAGGTTATATCTGGGAGAAAATGTATTGTATGTGAAAGTGTTTCTTCAGAGTTTAAGGAGCTGGTTTTGATGTGTGGAGGGGTTAATGAGAAGTTAAGGGCAGATCAGTTGCTGAAGCGTCTGGTCGTTGTTTCAGATAGTCCTTCGGAACGCATGATGAGCCTTCCAACTACTAGAAAACTCGCTTTGAAGAACAAGATTGTTTTGGCACAGGAGATTACTGGCATACGCCAACGTTAACTGCCAACATGGGTTTTGTGAGAGCTGTTTTACAGATGGGAATGTCTCTTTTTACTTTTGAGCATAAACCACGAGCTTTAACAGGTGATTAAGCAAAGAACCCTGGTTTGGAAGGTCACAGCAGCTCTCTGGATAGTTGTGATATTTATCAAGTTCTTGATGCTACAATGGTATCTGAAGTAAGTTAAATGCTTGATTTAAAGTTGTATTTTTTGATATTTTAAATCCTTAAGAAAGACGGATAGTAATGAGAGGTTGTATGAGTCCAAATTTTCATCGCACGAGAATGAGAGGTTTTGTATGGGGGTGGGTCTGTTGGATTTCTACTTCCCTGAGTTGGGACATTGTTTGTTGTCTTTCTTCAACCAAGGCAAATAAAGCAGGACATGTTTCAAGACAATGAAATAAATATGGGAGTCGAGGACAAGGCAATGTGTCATCTTGCGTTAGTTTAGATGTTTCTAAGTTTATCAAGTTCCTATTTTTTATGAGTTGTAGGCCTTTTGTTATCCAACTTGTTGGTTCTGAAGTTCTGCACGACTACTTATTTATTTATTTATTAAGGGGGTGTTTGGATTTGGGTTTTAAAAGTACAAATCACACACAACTTCAAACCTCCATAATATTGTTTGAAATGAGCAACTAACCATTTGCTCCAATAAAGAGAGGAAAAACTACAAATGTCAGAAAATCTCCTAGCACAATTATTAGGGACATAAAAATATTAGATTAGAAAGAAATTTAGGAAGGAAATTCAGCGAGCTAGATGCTACCTCTTTGTAGTTCTATATGAAGATGGCTATAGAACTAGTTCTGTTTAGAATGAATCTTGGATATTTAAAATTTATATGATACAATCATAATCTTTCATATTTTTAGGTTTGAATGAGATAAAAAGGTGGTTCTGTTCTCTACACCAATCGAACCAAAATTATTCATTAGAACATCTAGAGCTGAGAAATTAACAGAATATAACCGTTATTCGTTTGGTTTGTTCCTACTTTTGTTATCAGTAATTGATGCCAAGCTGATGGATTATATCTTTGAACATATTCAAGCAATGATAACTGACAACATTGTTCTTTCCGTGTTATGATTTGGAGTTCATCAGCAACGTATTTCGTATGTAATGCGTATTTGGCATATAATCTGAATTTTAAGGTGCTAGGAGCCTTTAGAAGCCAGTAACTTGTTGTGAAGAAGTTTTAGACTCGATCTCTTGTTCAAATGATGGCATGGGGGTTCCTGTCATAAAAGACTTGAGAAGGGTGAGTGCTAGCTTCGGCTTATGCAAAGGCACCTTGTGCCCAGCTCCTCTGACAGCTACGAAAGTTAACCCTTCGTACATTTGTGTCCATCCTCCAACCTATTTTCATATAATGATACTGAAAATTAGTATATCGTGATGCACATCCACTTCCATAAACGAAAAACAAGCAACTCGCTCATACTTATCATGTGAGAGGCGGTAAAATGGATGGGTTGGGTAATGGGTTAAAACGGGTAATTTTTGGTACAAGTTGCATAGATTCAGGTTGACTGATTACACTATATATATATATATATATATATATATATATATATATATATATATATATATATATATATATATATATATATATATATATATATATATATATATATATATATATATATTAAATTAAAAGTTTGTCAAATATGAATACAAAACTTTATATTGACTCAATAGTAATCATTTTTTTAGTGAATTGATTTAAGTAGCTGTATGTCTGTCTACACATATACTCTGGACAACTTTCGACCCACCCTCTATTTTATCTCATTTTATCTTGCTAAACCTTTTTGACCTCTAGTGGACCAACCAAAATTGTCACCTCTAGTGGGTCAACAAGGGTCCAACACAATAATTTTTTCTAATTGAATTACCTGGTCATCTTCGTACCATGCACGCCATGGGCTGATTGTCGTAAGGTTGAGAGCATTTATGGTGTAACGTGTTGAAGTAACTGGAATCACCCCATCCGTATCACAACTGTGACAATTTAAAATATTTACACAATAAGAACAAAAAATGGGTGGCATCTTTTTCTGAAAATTAAGGCAGAAATATGAAGAATGACCTAAACATCCAAATGCGAAGTCCTGCCGTTATAAGTTCATGATACACATCAAGCAGTGACAGAGGTGAATCCTGCCAGTGCACCTCTATAAAGTCGCTGACCAACAAAATTTAAGTTGTTAATGATCACACAATATTTTGTCAATATGTTATTTTTGAGATAACATCATTTTGAGGAGAATTAGTGGTCATTGATGTAGTTGTGGGCATTTCTTGATTTATGTTAAACAGCATAACTGTCAATGACTTTATTCATATGAATCACATACTTAAGATAACCATGTCATGGTCTACAAAAGATATCATGGTCAGAAAAATGATGGTTGTATAATTGAAGATGAAATACATGTCAGAGAAATAGTTTAATGGCATGTTACACCCAAAACCTTAAAAAATGAGTGAATTATGTTTTAAGTAATTTTATTGGATATGTTCTATAAAAACACCCATCATACTTAAAAATTCCACACGAAATGCGCATATGAAGATTGGTAAAAATTATTGCTGAATTTAGCTTGGGAAAACCATTTTGCTTGCCAAAATATATTGTTCTGAAAGTACCAAGACATTGTGGGAATTTTAAAGTATAATGTATTTGTTGTAGAAAGGGAATATTGCTATTCTCTTCCATTTCCCTGTCAGGCTCTCATGAAAACAGTAATTTTTTGACTAAACTTGTATCTTAATGTAACTATGTAATTGTTTTAATTATTAGCCAAATCACTGTCCCTTTAATAATTACATAATAAAAGATTCTTGAGGAAAGAAGAATCAATAGGATAAATAAAATGTAACGATGACAATCTGCAAATAGGTAAATTATCGTGCAACTTTCCTTAAATTTTAGTTAGTATCCATAGAGCTATCTATCTCCAGTTAGGTTTTGTTGGAAAAAATAGCGGTCTTCTTCATTTTAGATTTGGCTCAGCTTGCTCTATTCGATATGGGAAGGAGAAGAACCCAACCCTGTATAATGAAAACTCTCGTCCCTGTTATGTAATTGCATCTTTGTTTCTTATCATACACCAACTAAATAGTGTCTCAAGAAATGAAATATCAAATGACGAAGTTAACTAGGACCATGACATGCAAGTAATACCTGCAGACTTCCCAACTTCTTGATGTGTTGCTGTGATAAACATGAAGAGCTTTCTGAACCTCGGGTAAATTGAAGTAGATTGTGGAATGTTGTTCGGTACATGGATCATAACTCCGCCCAATATACCCGAACTTCTGTCATACAACAGATATTCCATTAATTATGATAAGGAGTACTATTACATTTTCTTATTTATTTACTTAGAAACATGACATATCTTTTAGTTACCAAGACATTGCTATCACTATTATTAATCTTGTGTTTGGCTAATTCTCAGCAAGTATAACTTGTAGATCAGTAGATGTGGTTGGTATTTTTATCTGCAGGACTCCATATTCGATAGACGTGAATATTATATGCATCCAGAAGAAGCAGATGCAGAGATATAATTAAGATCACGTTTAACATGTATGCTATGGATTTTCACCATAGTCAGTAACTCCAGAAGATAGAAATATTTAATATGTATATCTAATGATGGATATAAGAATTTATACCATCTTTATCTCAAAAGTAGATGCTAAGATTAGACCTTTACAGATAAAAGAAGCAAATCGATTATGGGCAAATTACCCAAACTCACTGTTTAGTGTTTTCTAATCTCTCATGAAAACTATTAAGTTTCTAGCTAGATATAACTGCTTCTTTACAAATTACTATCAATATGAACAAGTTGGTATTTATTTGAATCCATGAGACTCCTATATATTGCTAGAAAGGTATATTAGATATTTGACAATTAACCTGCTATATATTAAATATTACAAGTTTCACGAGACAACGGGAACTTCAGGACTTGTATAATGGTCTTTTACTTGGCAATCAAACAGTTAGAAGAGAGTGACCATGTACAAATTGGCGTGCATTTAGGGGAAGAAAAAAAAGGAACTCCAAAATTATCAAATGTAGACAAAGTTAGCATTTATTTGTCGTGTTTTCGAAAGAGAAATACTCACATGCCATTTTCTCAGCAGCTTGTTATTGACATTATTGGCGGTGCACGAAGGAGTAAAGATGCTGTAAGGATCGATATTACCTGCTTCTTGAAGTAGATTCTCTCTTATCTGGCCACACTCCGGTGATGGGCGCAAATAAAATGCCTTGTCACAGACTTCATTCAGTTTCTTGCAAGTTTGGTCAGAAATCAAGCAAACTGTCCACCAAAACTGGAAAAGTCCAAGATGATCATGATACTCATCTGTTACAGCGTTTCCCACCTGCATTAAATATATATTTTGTCTTTATTTAACAAAAAGTTGGTACAAGTAGTAAGTCAGTAAGTGTATAACAAAAATTTGGTCAGAGAGAAATTGGTACCATGTAACCCAAGAGATTAATTGGACTTCCGGTGTTCTCTTTGTTATATCTCAGAATCATTTGGCTTAACTGAGGAACATAATGTCCTGAAGGAAAAATGAACTAATGAAATTACCATAGAGGAAATAAAAATTAAATGGATAAGCAATAAATTCATGATCCATGGTAATTGTTATAAACTACAATGTAGTTGAATTTTTTCTCTTGATGAATCACAGAATTAATATCAACTTAAATACGGAACTTAGTTTTTTGATACTCCATAATAAAAGTCAAATTTCTGACTACTTAATGGCCGCAAATTTTGTACCTACATAGCTCTCGCCTGTCATATAGAAAGCCCTTTCTTTATACTGAGGAACCGTTCTAGCCAATTCAGTAGGAATTGAAGTAAATCCTCAGCTGCAACACAATGCAAATCACGGGAACTGCATGACCATAGTAACAATACACAAACATGATACAAACATAGATACAAAGGTTGAAGCCCTTTCTTTATACTGAGGGAACGGTTCTTTTATCTCCATTGCTCTCAATATCCGAAGAGGTATTTGAGTAAGAATAGCCAACCCCAACCGGTGAATCAATAAACAATAAATTTGCAACTGCAGATTAAATATAAACAATTAAACAATCTTTTTTATAATGAAACTTATACTAAAGATAGTAAGAATATTAAATAAACTCTCACCAGTATTCCACGAATAGGGTTCAAGAAAACGGACTTCCCATCTTTATCGACATGAAATGGCCCCACTTCTTCAGACATTCCATATGCAATTGATGAACATCCAGGTCCTAAACAAGCAATCACAATGATTAATCCAATTCATTATCACCATACAATGATCAGAAGTAAAACAAACATTATACTAATTACCAAACTGTAGCCCATATTTAAGGGGTGTTTGGACTTGCTTATTGAAATTGCTTGCTGCTTACTGCTTTTTTTAGTATAGTAGTATGGAAGCAATTTCAATCTGCTTGATCAAAAGAACATGTTTGACCAACATTTAAGCAGTTTAAATAAGCTCGAGGTCGAGCTCAGCTTGGCTCTTTTGAAACTGTTTACGGTAAACAACTAAAAAAAAAAAAAAAAAGCTGAGAAGCAGTTTAAATAAGTAATCTAAAACACCTTATTGCTGATCCA
This sequence comes from Chrysanthemum lavandulifolium, assembly GCA_022545495.1. NCBI lineage: Eukaryota > Viridiplantae > Streptophyta > Magnoliopsida > Asterales > Asteraceae > Chrysanthemum > Chrysanthemum lavandulifolium. The sequence goes on from CM040243.1 coordinate 156,065,780, forward strand.
AAGCCATGTACTTAAAACATCTATAGCACCCTTCTGATCATAATGATCGACAATAATAATAATAATAATAAAAAAATAAAAAAAATTAAAATACAAAAAAAAATAAAAATAACACATTGAACTTAAGCTAGGTAAGGAACTAAACCTCCATTAAGCCAAAGAACAAGAGGCTTAGAAGCAGGATCTTGAGTAGCTTCAGTCAACCAATAAAACAAAGCTCTTCCATTTTCTTCATTCACAGTCACATAACCAGCATACTGTGCAAAGTCAACATTGAAGTTCTGACCAGGCAGGTCAAAAACCTGGTCCTGTTTCTGCTGAGTTAATGGGTCTGCATGAGTGGGAGATACTACTGAACTTAAAAACACCAAAATAACGAAACTCCAATACCAAAATGACATTTTGTTATAGGGTTTATCTTGATATAACTTGGAAAATGATTTTTAAGATTGACTGATTCATTGATGCAACAAGGAGGGGTTAATATATAAAACAATGGGTTTATATTTTATTGGAGTACAATGCATCATGTGTTATGCTCAATTAAATATTACTAACAAGTGTTTTTGTCACTGAGAAAATTAATACACAGTCCATCTCTATGGTGCGCTATATGTTGTAGGCGAAAAATCAAAGATAAGGAAGATAGGTGCAAGACAATGGACGAGCTTGCGTTAGTTTTTGGAAAGGGTCCAAGTAACCGTTTCGAACAATGAAAGCAGGATAAAAGTGCGAAATTTAATAGATTCTTCTTGCACAATTATCATGCGACTTACAAATATTGATATTACGTCATATGACATAGGTTACAATTGTTTTTAAGTGATCATAGTAGTATTTTTTGATCTAATAGTCTAGTCTCTAAGAAAATTGAAGGAAATTCAACAACCTAGATGCGATCTAATAGTCTAGTCTCTAAGAAAATTGAAGGAAATTCAACAACCTAGATGCTGCCTCTTTGTACCCAATGTAATCTTAGATGTTTTTTAAATATAGATGATGCAATCATAATATGCCACTTTTTTATAGGTTTGAATTAGATAGAAAGGTGGTTTCCACACCAAACTGAATGAAAAATTAGTCATCTGAACATCTAGAGCTAAAAAATGAACCAAATTTATCCTGTTATTGGTTTGGTTTTACACCAGTTTGGCTCCATAAATTGATGTCAAAGCTGATAGTTTCTATGTTTGAATGTTTTCTAGCAAGGGTAACTGAAAACATTATTCTTTCCAGGTTATGATTTACAATATAGAGTCCAGAATTTGTTCAAATTCTCATGAATACAGTTTCTCAGCAACATATTCCATATGTCTGTAATGCATATTTATGTAATTATAACTTGCAAAAAATCTTAATTTAAAATAGATATAAGTGGAACCCTAATGAAGTTGAATATACCATAACAGTATCAACTTCAAGGCAAGTATTCTACTTATCTAGTTTCGCCTACAAATGACACTAGACCCTCGGGTAGGTGCTAGGAACCTTTAGAAGCCAGTAACTTGTGAAGAAGCTTTAGAATCGATCTCTTGTTCAAATGATGGCATGGGGGTTTCTGCAATAAAAGACTTGAGAAGGGTGAGTGCTAGTTTTGGCTTATGCAAAGGCACCTTGTGCCCAGCTCCTCTGACTACTACAAAAGTTAACCCTTCGTACTTTTGTGTCCATCCTCCAACCTATTTTCATATAATGATACTGAAAATTAGTATATCGTGATGCACATCCACCTCCATAAACAAAAAAACAAGCAACTCGCTCATCCTTATCATGTGACAGGCGATAAATGGATGGGTTGGGTAAAGGATTAAAACGCGTAATTTTTGGTACGCGTTGAGTAGATTTGGGTTGACTGATTATACTCTTTTTCTATATTATATTAAATAAAAGTTTGTCAAACAGGAATGCAAAACTTTATATTAATTTAATAGTAAATCATTTTTCGATGAATTAATTTAGGTAGCTGTATGTCTGTGAGTCTGTCTACGCATACACTCTGGACAACTTTCAAGTTTCAACCCACCCTCTTTTTTATCTAATTTTATCTTGCTAAATCTGTTTGACCTCTAGTGGACCAACCAAAATTGTGACCTCTAGTGGGTCAACAAGGGACCAACACCATAATTTTTTCTAATTGAATTACCTGGCCATCTTCGTACCATGCACGCCATGGGCTGATTGTAGTAAGGTTGAGAGCATTTATGGTGTAACGTGTAGAAGTAACTGGAATCACCCCATCCGTATCACCACTGTGACAATTTAAAATTTTTACACAATAAGAACAAAAAATCGGTGGCATCTTGTTCTGAAAATTAAGGCAGAAATATGAAGAATGACCTAAACATCCAAATGCGAAGTCCTGCAGCTATAAGTTCATGATACACATCAAGCACGGACAGAGGTGCATCCTGCCACGACATCTCTATAAAGTTGCTGAACAACAAAATCAAGTTGTTAATGATCACAAAATATTATCTCAATATCTTATTTTTGAGATATGGTCATTTTTAGGAGACTTATTGGTTATCGATGTAGTTGTGGATATATCTTGATTATTAGGTTAAACAGCGTAACTGTCAACGACTTAATTTACATGAATCACATACTCATGATATCCATGTCATGGTCTACATAAGATATGATGGTCAGAAAAATGTTGGCCGTATAACTGAAGATGACATACATGTCAGATTAGTAACTTAATGGTATGCTACACCCAAAACTTTAAATATGAGGAATTGTTAGAAAACTTAGTGCACCATGGGATTAGTTCACACCGGTTTTGGTAAGGAGGACGGAGGTGTACACCCATGAGGTCCCCGAACACCCGACCAATAGTGGTTATAGTTACTACCGCTAGTGATGGTTCCTACTAGTAGTGTTCTCGCCTCGCCGCTAGTGTATTGGTTACCGCTAGTGTAGTAACCGATGGTTCCTATTGTTCCGCCGCCGCAGTGTAATGGTTCCTACTGGTAGTGTTGCTGTGGTTAATTTGTAACATCTTTGACTCATTCAAGTGGCTGTTATGACTGCTTTATGACCACATTTAATTGGTCATGTAACCACTATTCCTATGATAATGGAGGCTTTTTATGGGTGATTAATTGGCCGTTAATCACACATAAAGTCCATTAACTAGGAGTGAGTATTCTCTACTATATATAGAGAATGTCATCATCAGCATGAAGATATACAAAACCAGGAGAAACAAACAGAAAGCAAAAACACTTATATGCGCAAGGGTTATTGATTGTGCCTAATTCAATAACTAACATTTGGTCTTATCCCAAGTAGATATTCGTGTAACCCAGGCATAGGGTCGAATAGTTTACTTTGGAAAGTGATCACACGATTTCAAGTGATATCCGGTAACCACCTAGTGGTATCGCATTACTACTGATTATCTTACCCTGTTCTAGGAGATACCACCAACAATCAAAGTAAACTATTTGTGATAATCAATAGCTGCTGCAATGAAACACATGGCTTCAAACTTTGCCAAGCTGGATAAGTTTGAATGGGTGGACTTTAGGAGATGGCAGAAGAAGATGCACTTCTGTCATCAAGCATGAGTGTGGTCTATGTTCACCACACCTATTCCTCGATGACGGGAATGATGCTATTGTGGAATGTATCGTGAGATGGAGAATGACGACTAAATTTGCAAAGGTTTAATTCTCAATGGTATGTCTGATTCTCTGTTTGACATTTATCGGAACTTTGAATCTTCCAAAGAACTATGAGATTCCTTGGAAGCCAAATATATGGCTGAGGATGCATCAAGTAAGAAGTTCCTTGTAAGTAATTTCACAAATTACAAAATGACTGATTCAAGACTAGTTATGGAACAATACAATGAACATCTTGGTATACTTGGAAGGTTTACACAACACAATATGAACATGGATAAGGCTATTTCAGTCTCTTGTGTCATTGATAAACTTCCCCCTTCTTGAAATGATTTCAAGCATACCTTGAAACATAAGAAGGAGGAGTTAACTCTTGTTGAGTTGGGTAGTCATCTGCGCATTGAGGAATCTCTCAGGGTGCGTGATAATGACAAGCCAAAGAGTAGCAATGCTATCGGTGCATCTCGTTGTCAATATGGTGGAGCATAACAATTCCACCAAGTACAATGACAACAAAGGCAAACGTAAACATCATGATAACACAAGGCATATCCTAACAAGAAGGCAACACCTACTTGTTGAAAATGTGGCAAACCGGTCACATTAAAAGGGGTTGCAAAGGTGTTAAGGTTGGTGGTAAAGCCAATGGATCGTGCACTAATGGTTCGTGGAGTGGTGGTTCTACCAACTCACTGAAATGTCAGAATATGTTTAATAAGTCTTTTCAGATTTATTATGTTCCATATGTATCTGAATCTTATTATGTGCAGGATGATGATAATGCGTGGAGGGTTGACTATGGTGCAACAGTTCATGTGTGCAAAGATAGAAGCTGGTTCAAGACTTATGAGCCACTGAATGATGGTTCTATTCTTCACATGGGAAATGAGTCAACAGCCCATGGTCGTGGTTGTGTAGATCTTAAGTTTAGTTCTGGAAAGATTGTAACTTTGTTTAAGGTTATTCATGTTCATGATATAAGGAAAAACTTTATTTCAAGTAGTGTTTTGAATAATCATGAATATAAACAAGTTATTGAATCTGATAAATTTGTTATGTCTAAGAATGGTGTGTTTATTGGTTTTGGCTATTTGTGTAATCAAATGTTTAGGCTTAATATTGTCACTGATAGTGTTAATTCATCCTTTGTGACCACCAATGACCTGACTAACTCTACCCTATGGCATGCTAGAATTGGCCATGTACACTATAAAAGGATGCAAGATATGTCTAAGGATGGGTTAATCCCAACATTTGACATGGACACTGAAAAGTGTAAAACTTGCATGTTGACCAAAATAACTAAGAAACCTTTTCAGGGTGTTAGTCGTGAAACTAAGCTCTTGGAGCTAATACACATTGACCAGTGATTTGCATGCCACTCCTCTTTGGGGAATAAGAAGTACTTTGTGACATTTATTGATGATGCTTCTAGGTTTTGTTATGTCTATCTCGTTACATACTAAGGATGAAGTATTAGATAAATTCAAAGTGTTTAAAGCAAGTTGAATTACAACTGGGTCCCCGATCAAAAGATTAAGGATGATAGGGAGGTGAGTACATGGATACTCTTTATTTTCACTGTTGGTATTATCCATGAAACGATCGCTCCCTATACTCCTCAAGAAATGGTATTTCGAAAGGAAAAACAGGTCAAGGAGATGGTTAATTCCATGTTTTCCTATTCGGATCGAGTCAAGGTTATGGGGTGAAGCTATGTTAACAACTTGCTATTTATTAAATTGGGTTCCAAGAAAAGGAACAAGGTTACCCCTTATGAACTCGGACTAAAGGAAACCCAACTGAACTATCTCGTGGTTTGGGGTTGTAGGTCGTTGTAAGACTCTCGATCCAAAGTCAAAACTTTGGGTGAAAGAGGCATCGATTGCGTCTTTGTTGGATATGCTAAGCATTTCAAGGCTTTTAGATTCTATGTTATAAAACCTAATGAATATGTTTCAATTAACTTCATAATTGAATCAAGGGATGCAAACTTTGATGAGAATAGATTCTCATCGGCCCCTAGACCAAGTCGAGGATTCTAATGGAACTCATGACATTGGTGTCTCGAGGTCCTGACGAAGAACCATCATGGTCCTCGATGAGGTTGTGGTTCAACAACCTGAACCTATGCTCAGAAAGAGCAAAAGGGTCAAGAATTCAAAGTCATTTGGACCTGAGTTTCAATTATATTTAATTGAAGGAACAAGGGATGAGGTCTCTGAACAATACTCCTATTGCTTTATTGTTGAGGATGATCACAAGACATTTGAAGAAGTAATGAAGTCCCAGGATATTGCTTTCTGGAAAAAAGCAATCAATGATGAGATGGATTCCATCATGGGCAACAACACTTGGGTGTTGGTTGATCTACCATTTGGTTGCAAACCTTTGGGTTGCAAATGGATTTTCAAAAATGAAGGTAGATGGAACTATTGAAAAGTTCAAGGCTAGACTGGTCATTCAGGGCTTTAAACAAAAGTCAGGAATAGACTATTTTGATACTTATGCCCCTGTGGCTCGTGATCGATTACCATAAGATCGCGATTGCTTTGGCATCTATTCACAATTTGATTATTTATCGATGGATGTGAAATGCTTTCTTGAATGGTGAATTGGATGAGGAGGTTTATATGAACCAACCTCGAGCTTCATCATGTCCGCAATGAAAACAAGTGTGTAAACCGATTAAGTCTCTTTATGGACTAAACCAGCACCTAAGCAATGTCATCAAAAATTTAACGAAGTGGTTTTGTCTAGTGGTTATGTTCTTAACCAAGCTGACAAATGTGTGTATAACAAATTTGATGAATCTGGTAAAGGAGTCATCATTTGTCTATATGTTGATGACATGTTGATCTTTGGCACTGACCAAAATCATGTTGACATGACAAAGGAATTTTTGTCATCAAGGTTCTCCATGAAGGACATGGGGGAGGCTGATGTTATCCTTGGTATAAGGATTAAAAAGTAATGTAAAGTAAAGTAACTCCCAATACCGTCTTCCACGGGTTATGGGTCCCAATACCGTCTTCCACGGTGTATGGGGGAGGTTAAGACGTAGAAAACCATACCCCTATCTAAGGTAGAAAGGCTGCTTCCGGTTCTACCAGAGGTAGAAAAGGACCTCCGGCCTTGCAAGGGGTGAGGATCGAACCCTTGACCTCTGTCACCAGAGGCAAGGGTGTTAACCACTTTATCCAACCTTGCTCTTTGGTATAAGGATTAAATATGAAAGTAAAAGAATTTCTATCTCTTAGTCTCATTATATTGAGAAGGTGTTGAGGAAATTCAATTACTTTGATTGTACTCCAGTGAGTACACCTATGGATACTTGTGAGAAGCTGATGCCTAATAATGGGAAGGTTGTATCTCAACTTGAGTATTCTAGGGTAATTGGGTGCCTGATGTATGCCATGACTTGTACAAGACCTGATATTGCATTTGAAGTGGGTAAACTGAGCAGGTATACTAGTAATCCTAGTGCTCATCATTGGCAAGAAGTTCAGATGGTACTGAAGTATCTGAAGAGAACTATGGATTATAGTCTCTCATATACTGGTTATCCTTTAGTGTTGGAAGGATACATCGATGCAAGTTGGATCAAGAACATCGAATACAATTCGCCTACCAGGTGGTCGGGTATTCCTACTTGGTGGAGGTGCAATTTCTTGGGCATCCAAGAAGCAAACTTGCATCACCGCTCAACAATGGAATCAATTTTTGGCCTTAGCATTCATCGGTAAAGAAGTCGAATGGTTGAAAACTTGCTTCGAGATTCCATTGTGGCCTAAACCTATAGCACCTATTTCTATCCGTTGTGATAGTGCAACTACATTGGCAAAGGCTTATAGCCAGATGTACAATGCGAAGTCTAGACACTTAGGTGTCAGCCATAGCATGATTCGTGAGCTTATCATGAATGGGGTGGTATCTATAGAGTTTGTTAGATCTCAACGAAATTTAGGTGATCACTTGACGAAGGGATTGGCTAGAGACTTGGTTATAAAGTCTTCTAAAGGGATGGGTTTAAGTCCAACTTAGTCATCGAATGCTAAGACACCCAACTCCTCCTAAGGAAACTTGGGAGCCGAGTTCAATGTGGAAAGTCGAACATTCAGTGATCGAGCACATGTTTTATTTACATCCCAAGGCGTGCTCGTAACTCACGAAAAGGAGGATGAAGTCTTTACTTAATGGTTAATTTCTTTGAAAAGTGCTTAAGGAGCATGAATAAAGAGGAACCACCTATGTAAATGTTGAACTTTTGCCGCTTCAGGGAGCTTTGGACTTTTGGCTCTTACAACATTTATAAATTTGGATATTGACACATGGCTTGAATAGTGTCAGGAGCTTTTAAGTGTTTGAAAACTTGTGTGTATTTTATCTTCAGGTATTCCAATGGGTTGAAGGGTTAAATTTTTAGACTACCCTGATTCTCGAATATTTGAACGTGTAATGTACTACGATGGAAATTCAATCCTCAGGATATTTTCATTTATGCACATGTTTTGTTTGATGTTTGTTTTTCATGCAAAAGAAGTGAACTAAATTTGGGGAGGATTGTTAGAAAACTTAGTGCACTTGTGGGATTAGTTCACTTTGGTTTTGGGTAAGGAGGTACGGAGTGTACGCCCATGAGGTCCCCGAACACCGACTCAATAGTGGTTAGTCTTCACATCAGATTGGTTACTACCGCTAGTGATGGTTCCTACTAGTAGTGTTCTCGCCTCGCCGCTAGTGTATTGGTTACTATCGCTAGTGTAGTAACCGATGGTTCCCACTGCTCCTCGCCGCCGTAATGGTTCCTACCGGTAGTGTTCTTTGTGGTTAATTTGTAACATCTTGACTCATTCAGTGGTCATATGACCGCTTATGACCACATTTAATTGGTCATGTAACCACTATTCCTATGATAATGGAGGCTTTTATGGGTGATTAATTGGCCGTTAATCACACATAAAGTCCATTAACTAGAGTGAGTATTCTACTATATAGAGAATGTCATCATCGCATGAAGATATACAAAACCGGGAGAAACAAATGTAAAGCAAAAACACTTATATAAGGGTTATTGATTGTGCCTAATTCAATAACTAACATTTGGTCTTATCCCAGTAGATATTCGTGTAACCTGCATAGGGTCGAATAGTTTACTTTGGAAAGTGATCACACGATTTCAAGTGATATCCGTAACCACCTAGTGGTATCGCATTACACCGATTATCTTACCTCGCTCTAGGAGATACCACCAACAATCAAAGTAAACTATTTGTGATAATCAATAGCTGCTGCAATGAAACACATGGCTTCAAACTTTGCCAAGCTGGATAAGTTTGAATGGGTGGACTTTAGGAGATGGCAGAAGAAGATGCACTTCTTGCTGTCAAGCATGAGTGTGGTCTATGTTCTGACCACACCTATTCCTGATGATGGGAATGATGCTATTGTGGAACAGATCAGGAGATGGAGAATGACGACTAAATTTGCAGAGGTTTAATTCTCAATGGTATGTCTGATTCTCTGTTTGACATTTATCGGAACTTTGAATCTTCCAAAGAACTATGGGATTCCTTGGAAGCCAAATATATGGCTGAGGATGCATCAAGTAAGAAGTTCCTTGTAAGTAATTTCACAAATTACAAAATGACGATTCAAGAAAACCATGGAACAATACAATGAACATCTTGGTATACTTGGAAGGTTTACACAACACAATATGAACATGGATAAGGCTATTTCATCTCTTGTGTCATTGATAAACTTCCCCTTCGAAAGATTTCAAGCATACCTTGAAACATAAGGAGGAGGAGTTAACTCTTGTTGAGTTGGGCCATCATCGCGCATCGAGGAATCTCTCAAGGTGCGTGATAATGACAAGCCAAAGAGTAGCAATGTTATGGTGCATCTGTTGTCAATATGGTGGAGCATAACAACTCCACCGTGTACAATGACAACAAAGGCAAACGAAACATCATGATAACACAAGGCGATCCTAACAAGAAGGCAACACCTACTTGTTGGAAATGTGCAAACCGGTCACATTAAAAGGGGTTGCAAAGGTGTTAAGGTTGGTGGTAAAGCCAATGGATCAGCACTAATGGTTCAGGAGTGGTGGTTCTACCAACTCACCGAAATGTCGAATATGTTTAATAAGTCTTTTCGATTTATTATGTTCCATATGTATCTCGAATCTTATTATGCGCAGGATGATGATAATAATGGAGGGTTGACTGGTGCAAAGCAGTTCATGTGTGCAAAGATAGAAGTCGGTTCAAGACTTATGAGCCAATCGAATGATGGTTCTATTCTTCACATGGGAAATAAGTCAATGCCCATGGTCGTGGTTGTGTAGATCTTAAGTTTAGTTCTGGAAAGATTGTAACTTTGTTTAATGTTATTCATGTTCCTGATATAAGGAAAAACTTTATTTCAAGTAGTGTTTTGAATAATCATGAATATAAACAAGTTATTGAATCTGATAAATTTGTTCTGTCTAAGAATGGTGTGTTTATTGGTTTTGGCTATTTGTGTAATCAAATGTTTAGGCTTAATATTGTCACTGATAGTGTTAATTCAGCCTTTGTGACCACCAATGACCTGACTAACTCTACCCTATGGCATGCTAGAATTGGCCATGTACACTATAAAAGGATGCAAGATATGTCTAAGAATGGGTTAATCCCAGCATTTGACATGGACACTGAAAAGTGTAAAACTTGCATGTTGACCAAAATAACTAAGAAACCTTTTCAGGGTGTTAGTCATGAAACTAAGCTCTTGAGCTAATACACGATGACTGTGTGATTTGCATGCCACTCCTCTTTGGGGAATAAAAGTACTTTGTGACATTTATTGATGATGCTTCTAGGTTTTGTTATGTCTATCTTACATACTAAGGATGAAGTATTAGATAAATTCAAAGTGTTTAAAACGAAGTTGAATTACAACTGGGTCCCCGATCAAAAGATTAAGGATCGATAGGGAGGTAGTACATGGATACTTTATTTTCATCTGTTGGTATTATCCATGAAACGATCGCTCCCTATACTCCTCAAAGAAATGGTATTTCGAAAGGAAAAACAAGGTGTGAAGGAGATGGTTAATTCTATGTTGTCCTATTCAGGACTGAGTCAGTGGGGATTTCAATGTACAATGTATTTGTAAATAGAAAGAAAATATTGCAACTTTCTTCCTTTCCTCTCTATGCAAGTGTTTTGACTATTAGTCAAATCACTAAAAAGTCCCTTTGATAATTACATGATAAAAGATTTTGATGAAAGAAGAATCAATAGGATCAATAAATGTAACGATGACAACCACCCATACATTGTGCAACTTTCCTTAAAGAAACTTTAGTATCTATAGAGCTATATATCTCCGGTGTTGGACGAAAGAGTGGTTTTCTTCGTTTTAGATTTGGTTCAGCTTGTTCTATTTGATATGGGAAGGAGAAGACCCAACCCAGAATAATGAAAATTCTCGTCCCTATTATGTATCTGCATCTTTGTTTCTTATCACACACCAACTTAATAGTGTGTCAAGAAATAAAATATCAAATGACCAAGTTAACTAGGACCTTATCAAGCAAGTAATACCTGCAGACTTCCCAACTTCTTGATGTGTTACTGTGATATACATGAAGAGCCTTCTGAACCTCAGGTAAATTGAAGTAAATGGTGGAGTGTTGTTTGGTACAAGGATCATAACTCCGCCCAATATACCCGAACTTCTGTCATACAACAGATATTCCATTAATTATGATAAGGAGTACTAGTACATTTTCTTATTTATTTACTGATGACGTATAGTCCGTATTCGGGTCATGAACCCGACCAATAAACGCTACTAGCAACTGAGCCCAGTACAAATGGGCTAATACTGTTTGGGCTCACAAGGCCCAAACCCAAAGTTATTTATGGTTTTGGATATCGAATATCTCTTATTTATGAGATATGTATTGATTGACCGACTTAGGTGGGATCGCGAAGGTTACGAAACCAATAAGGATTTCGTGTGTATATAAGGGGCATCTGCCCTCATTAAAGACGATCAAACCTAACTCTCCACTAAACCCTAAAACCGATTACTTACTCTCACGCGGAGGATAATCGTGGAAACAATACGATAAGCCTAATGGTGTTTTCTGTTTACTTAGTGCAGGTCTCAAGCATCAAGGTCTAATTGATACGAGAACCGAGTCCAAACAAAGAACGCCCAACTTTTGTATCACTATTATTACCAAGACACTTCTTTTAGTTACCAAGACATTGCTATCACTATTATTAATTTTGTGTTTGGCTAATTTTCAGCAAGTATAACTTGTAGATGTGGTTGGTACTTTTATCTGCAGGACTCCATATTCAATAGACGTAACTATTATATGCATCCAGAAGAAGCAGATGCAGAGATATAAATAAGATCACGCTTAACATGTATGCTATCGATTTTTACCATAGTCATAACTCCAACATGTACTAGAAGGGTACCATGAATGCGGGTAGTGGTACCGATGACTATTTATGTGGCGAGCAAATGTTTTTCATTTTAAACATTCATTATTTAGCATGTCCAAAATACTTTATAACCTAGTAGATATATGTTTTCAAAAGTTAAACATCTAAATTATTAATAGTGTAAATAGTTAGCACTTTTATTTTTCAATTTTCATTAAATTGATGGTTATAAGTTTAATGCTTTTTATAAAAAAATTTATGATATATACATTATTGGAGGGTTACTAATGGTTTAAATACTTAAATTTTCAAATTTTACATTAATTTTCTAATTTTCCTTTTATAGCAATATTTTTGTCTTAAGATTTTAAGAATAGGAAGTCCCAAATACTTTATAATGTAGTATAGATATCTAATGATGAAATACGAATTTATACCATCTTCATCCCTAAAGTAAATGCTAAGATTGGACCTTTTACAGACAAAAGAAGCAAATTGATTATAGGCAAATTACTCAAACACTAATCTCTTCACTTTTAATCTCTCATGAAAACTGTAAAATTTCTTATATTTTGTAAAGTTTTGAGTAAGACATAACTGCTTATTTACAAATTACTATCAATATGTACAAGTTGGTATTTATTTGAATCCAGGAGACTCCTCTATATTGCTAGAAAGGTATATTAGATATTTGACAATTAACCCGCTATATATTAAATATTACAAGTTTCACGAGACAACGGGAGTAGTACTTTAGGACCCTTATAGGCCTATAATGGTCTTTTACTTGGAAACTAAACAGCTAGAAGAGACCATGTACAAATTGGCGTGCGTTGTGCGTTTAAGGGAAGAAAAAAAGGAACTCCAAAATTTTCAAATGTAGAAAATGTACGTAGCATTTATTTGGGCGCTTTCGAAAGAGAAATACTCACATGCCATTTTCTCAGCAGCCTGTTATTGATATCATTGGTGGTGCAAGAAGGAGTAAAGATGCTATAAGGATCGATATTACCTAATTCTTGAAACATATATATTATTATCTGGCGACACTCCGGCGATGGGCGCATATAAAATGACTTGGCGCATACGTCATTCAGTTTCTTGTAAGTTTGGTCAGAAATCATACCAACTGTCCACATTAACTGGAAAAGTCCAAAATGATCATGATACTCATCTGTTACAGCATTTCCCACCTGCATTAGATAAATATTTTATCTTTATTTAAGAAAAAGCGGGTACAAGTAGTAACTGTACAACAAAAAGTTGGTCAGAGAGAAATTGGTACCATGTAACCCAAGAGATTAATTGGACTTCGGGTGTTCTCTTTGTTATATCTCACAATCACTTGGCTTAACTGAGGAACATAATGTCCTGAAGGAAAAATGAAGTAATGAAATTACCATAGAGGAAATAATTAAACGAATAGTACTCTCAGTGTTTCTTAAAAAAAAAATAATCTATAACCTCTGAACCATGTGACTTCTAAAATTCAAATGTGATATCAATAATGTTACATACCAATATTTTCATGATCCATGGTAATTGTTATAAACTACAATATAAATGTCAACTTGAATATTGAAAGTTTAGTGTCTTGATACTCTGTAATAGAAGTCAAACTTCTGACTACATAAATGGCAGCAAATTCTGTACCTGCATAGCTCTCGCCTGTCATATAGAAATCCCTTCCTTTATACTGAGGGAACCGTTCAAGCCAATTCAGTAGAAATTGTAGTAAATCCTCAGCTGCAACACAATGTAAATCACGCCAACTGTATGACCATCATAACAAGACATACATTCATACATACATATATAAGTTTGAAGTTAATCAGTTATACCGGTTCTTTTATCCCCGTTGCTCTCAATATCCGCAGAGGTATTTGAGTAAGAATAGCCTACTCCAACCGGTGAATCAATAAACAATAAATTTGCAACTGCAATTTAATTGACAAGAATTAAAAAATCTTTCTAATGTTAAACTCATAATTAATATAGTAAGAGTAGTAAGTAAACTCTCACCAGTATTCCAAGAATAGGGGTTTGAGTAAACGGACTTTCCATCTTTATCGACATGAAATGGTCCCACTTCTTCAGACATTCCATATCCAATTGATGAACATCCAGGTCCTAAACAAACAATCACAATGATTAATCCAATTCATTATCACCACACAATGATCAGAAGTAAACACAAACATTATACTAATTACCAAACTGTAGCCCATAACTAAGGGGTATTTGGACTTGCTTATTGAAATTGCTTGCTGCTTACTGTTTTTTTTTAGTATAGTAGTATGGAAGCAATTTCAATCTGCTTGATCAAAAGAACATATTTCACCAACATTTAAGCAGTTTAAATAAGCTCGAGGTCGAGCTCAGCTTGGCTCTTTTGCAGCCCTGGTTATCAAACTAGTATCTGTCAAATAAGTTGTTTTGTCTCAGCTTTTTGAAACTGTTTACTGTAAACAACTCAAAAAAATAAATAAATAAATAAATAAATAAATAAACTAATAAGCAGAGAAGCAGTTTAAATAAGTAATCTAAAACACCTTATTGCCTTATTGCTGATCCAAAGCCATGTACTTAAACATCTATAGCACCCTTCTGATCATAATGATTGACAATAATAATAAAAAAATATCTAACACATTGAACTTAAGCTAGATAAGGAACTAAACCTCCATTAAGCCAAAGGACAAGAGGCTTAGAAGCAGAATCTTGAGTAGCTTCAGTCAACCAATAAAACAAAGCTCTTCCATTTTCTTCATTCACAGTCACATAACCAGCATACGCAAAGTCCACATTAAAATTTTGACCAGGCAGGTCAAAAACCTGGTCCTGTTTCTGCTCAGTTAGTGGGTCTGCATGAGTGGGAGATACTACTGAACTTAAAAACACCAAAATAATAAAACCCCAATACCAAAATGACATTTTGTTATAGGGTTTATCTTGATATTAGTTGGAAATTGAATATCGACTGATTCATTATCATTGATGCAACGAGGAGGGGTTAATATATAAAACGACGGGTTTATATTTTATTAGAGTACAATGCATCATGTGTTATGCTCAATAAAATTTTGCACCATGTGTTCATCTCTATGATTGCAATTCTGTGCCACTTTCTTTCCTGGTGTGCTAGCTTTATCAGCATGTGTTACATTTTTCTAGATCACATAAGTTATTAACAGATACTAATCACATTTCTTTTATGATCATTTAAGTAGATCATTTGTTTTTTTAAGAATATGATAAAAGTTTTAAGAAATCTCATCTTGGTCATATGTCTTGTTATCAATCCAGCAATCCTATGTGAATTCTTTAATGTTTAAACTGATATTTCTAGTCATGGATTTGAGTTGAAACTTCCACAAATAGCTAAACTGGCTTATTCGTTGATCTGAAAGATCGTTGACTCAATGGGTACTGGAACCAGATGCAAATATGAAGTTATGTTAAGATGGGTACAAGTAGAACCCAATGAAGATGAAAAAACCATCACATTATAAAATTTGTGGCAAATGTTCTACATATTTCATCTCCTATCTCGTAACCAAAAGGACATGATCAGATAATTTATTCGTGTTTACGTGTCAACATGGGAGTGTACGCCCATAGGTAAGAGATACCATAAGGTACTTGTTTAAAAGCCGGTAGCTTGTTGTGAAGAAGTTTTAGTCTCGATCACTAGCTCAGATGCAGCCATGGAGGTTCCTGACATAAATGACTTGATAAGAGTGAGTGCTTGCTTCGGTTTATGCAAAGGTACCTCGTGCCCAGCTCCTCTGACCGTTACAAAAGTCAACCCTTCGTATTTTTGTGTCCATCCTCCGACCTATTTTATCAATCATACCGGAAACTAGTATCATGATTCAGATCTATTTCCCAGAGCACTCGAAATAAATAATCTAAAGCCAACAATTGGCCCAAACTTATCACGTGGGACCTAGAGGTGGCAAAATGGATGGGTTGGGTGATGGTTCAAACAGGTTTGGCCCAAAACAGGTCATTTTTGTACGGTTAAGGTTAATTGGCTTGACCCGTAGTACTTTTTGCCCCAAAAATACAAGTTCATAATATACATTTGTGGTCAAGTATGAGTACAAAAATTATTCTATTTCAATTTTTTTTCTCCAAATAAAAAAACTTAAGTAGTTTTATAAAATACATCGTAATACACCTTAAACAACATTGACCCGTTTAGCTTCAACTTTTTACTTACTAAACCCGTTTATAAAGATAAAACTTAACCCGATTCGACCCATTCCTAAGTAACAACAACAAAATCCAATCCCAATGGAGCGGGGTATGGGGGAGGTAGGATGTAGACCGTCATACCCCTACCAGAGGGTAGCGAGACTGATTCCAGACTCATTCCTAAGTTAATAGATCAATATTGTCACATATAGTCGGTCGACGAGGTTCATATAGAATCCATACCCAAATAACAAGAACCAGAATTTGCATGTATATTTTTATTCATGATGGATGGAATTACCTGGCCATCTTCATACCAGGCACGCCATGGGCTGATTGTAGTAAGGTTGAGAGCATCTATGCTATAACGTGTTGAAGTAACTGGAATCACCGCATCCGTATCACCACTATAACAAAATAAATTTATCCAATATAAGAATACACAAATCGGTTGGGCATTACTTCTGAAAGTTATGACAAAAGTTTGAAAAAGAACCTGAATACCCAAATGCGAAGTCCTGCAGCTATAAGTTCTTGATACACATCAAGCACAGATATCGGGGAATCTTGCCAATACGCCCCTACAACACCACTGCATAACAATATTAAATTGTTAATGGTCACGAAATACTACTTTAATATGTTAATTTTGAGATATGATCATATTGAGGAGTATTAGTGGTTAAAGGTGTGGAAGTTATGGGTCGTTACTACCTACGTGTGCAGAATAGACGGTATCTTGTTTTATAAGGTTAAACAGCATAACTATATATTAGTAACTTCATTCGAACTCTTTATATGTGGTATATCTTTATGATATGATAACCATGTCAAGATCTACAAAAACAATTATGCTCAGAAGAAAAAAAAAATAGAGTGTCAAATAAGAACCTGATTAGATCATTAAACGAATTTTAAATTGTATGATTTGCTGTTTAAGCTGTTGTAAATGCCATTCTGTATAACACAATTTGGTTGCCAAAATCCAAAAATAGCACATGCTTGCAGAACTTGAATAATTTTATATCATAACCATTGTTATTTATTTTAGCTTAGAAAGTACCATTATACTCCACAAAATTTGGGCAAATATGATCATATGATTAGCAAGTACAGGATCTGACAGAACTTTTCCATGAACGATTATTTTGTAATTGGAAGTCTTGAATCCAAATGTTACAAATGTAATGTACTTATTTGAATAATGGAAAAGAATATTGCAAATTTCTTCCCTTATCCCATCCATGAAAATTGCGACTCTTTAATGCCACTTGCCACAAGTATCTTAATGCAATGTTTTGACTTTTGAATCTTTTGACTATTAGTCAAATAATCTCTTCAATAATGAAAGAAGAATCAATAGGATCATTAAATTGTAATGATGATAATGTACAAACAGGTAATTTACTAAAATTAGCTTGCAAGTTTGCTTGAGAAGCAGTGCAAAATAATTCAATGGCATGTATGGAGCTATGAGCTATCTATCTCTGGTTAGGTACGATTAGCTCACATATCATTTTCCCCGTCTCTATATTGTGGTACCACCTATATTTATTCTAATTTCAGACCTAAAAATCACATATTAATTGGACCCATGAAATAAAAGAATTAGATGATCAGATTAAACAAGACTATGATATGCAATATCATGTGATGGTTGATTGCTCGCCTAATTTTGATATGCAATAAATACCTGCAGGTTTCCCATCTCCTTGACGTGTTACTGTGATAAACATGAAGTGCTGCTTGAACCTCAGGTAAGTTGAAGTAAATCGTGGAGTGTTGTTCTGTGCATGGATCGTAACTCTGCCCAATATGCCCGACCCTCTGCAATACAACAAGACATTCCATGATTAATTATATGAATAACGAGTACTTATAACTCTATAATACTATAAACGGGTAATAGTTTCTTTTACATAGAACACGGGGAATGTTAACTAGTGTTGTTTAAGGGAAAACTCCAAATTCTCAAAGTGTAGCAATTATTTGGGGGGAATTTAAAAGAGAATACTCACATGCCATCTTCTCAGAAGTCGCTTAGTTACACCATTAGCAGTGCAAGGAGGAGTAAAGATGCTATAAGGATCGATGTTACCCATTTCTTGATAAGCAATATCAGTTATCTGGTCACACTCGCGGGAGGGGTGAATAAATGATTCTTTGTCACATAGGGCGTTCAATTTCTTGTAAGTTTGGTCAGAAATCATACCAGCCGACCACATAAACTGGAAAAGTCCAACATGATCACTGTAATCATCTGTTAGAGCATTTCCCACCTGCATTTAATAGATGTTCCATCTTATAAAATAAAATGAGGGTATTGCTAGTAACAAAAGTTTGGTCAGTGAGAAATCAGTACCATGTAACCCTTAAGATTAATTGGACTTCCAGGGTTCGCTTTGTTGTATCTCACAATGGCTTGGCTTAACTGAGGAGCATAATGTCCTGACAAAAAGTACAATCTAATCAACTTGCCATAAATGAAACAACAGAAGCAGCACTTTCAACGTTACTAAACAAAATATTGTGGTCAAACCAAGTAACTTGAAAGTTCAAATAAACATAATTTTTTTTTACAATTATCTATTCTAATGACCAAGACTTACAAAGAATTATTGTAAACTTGGAAATGAAAATTTAAATGTCTGATAAACCAATGTCCAATTTTCTGACTACTTAATGTCTACAGCTTTTATATGTTACACTTGTTTACCTGCATAGCTCTCGCCTGTAATATATAAATCCCTTCCTTTATATTGAGGAAACTTTTCAAGCCAATTCAATAGAAATTGAAGTGAATCTTCAGCTGCAACACATAAGTATATAGATAAGCACATGAACATCATAACAAAAAAGACACATGTACACACATATGAGGTAGTGTGTGCGTGTAATAATTAGATTTTGAAGTTATACCAGTTCTTTTATCTCCATTGCTCTTAATATCCGAAGAGGTGTTTGAGTAAGAATAGCCAACCCCAACAGGGGAATCATGAAACAATAAATTTGCCACTGCAAAGCGATTCACAAGTATTAAACAATTTTCAAAATAATAAAAATCATACTAAATTAAGTAAGAAATGTATATAAAATCTCACCAGTGTTCCAAGAGTATGGATTCAAGTAAACAGACTTTCCGTCTTCGTTGACATGAAATGGCCCAACTTCTTCAGCCATCCCAAAAGCCACAGATGAACATCCAGGTCCTAAACAAACATTTTAGTGAGCAACTCAACTCAAGTTAAGTGAAAACAAATTTAAATCCTATAAACGACAGAAAACCAAAGCACAGGCAAAATTGGTGCGTAATAAAATTGCTTATCTGCTTATTACGGGCTTGGAAGCAACTTCATAACAGGTATATTTAACAAGTAATCCAATAAGCAGTTTGGATAAACAATCTCAAATACCCTCATAACTGCTTATCTAATGTATCAGATCACAATAAGCAACTTTTAACAAGGGATTGTCTCATGTCTAGTATTGCTTATCAAAACTTGATTTAGTTATTCTGTTGTAATAGAGAGAATAAGCATTTTTTTAGTGTTCGCGATTAGTAATTCACTTATTTGTGAGTATACCAAGTCATTTTAAGTAAGCAGTTTCATACTGCACATTAGGGGTGTTTGGGATTGCTTATTTTAAAGTGCTTAAGTGCTTAATAATATTAAGGTACCAACCTGCATATCTTCTAAGTTCTAACGCTTAGTTTCGTGTATAGTAAGCAAGTACGCAGTTTTATCAGAACACCCAAGATTGCTTAAGAGCTTTCTGCTTAAAAATAAGCTAATAAGCACATGAGCAGTTATGATAAGAAACCCCAAACACCCTAGTTAGTGATCCAAAGTCCCAAAACCATACAAAACTAAAACTTAATCATCTCTAACAACCCACTAACCACAACAATCCAAAATAATCACAACAAAAAAACCATCTAAAACATAAATTCAAAGTCAAATAAGTAGAAATAAAAACCTCCATTAAGCCAAAGGACAAGAGGCTTAGAAGCAGGATCTTGAGTAGCTTCAGTCAACCAATAAAACAAAGCTCTCCCATTCTCTTCATTCACAGTCACATAACCAGCATACTGTGCAAAGTCCACATTAAAATTCTGACCAGGCAAATTAGTGACCAAGTCCATCTTTTGGTCACTAACTGAATCTGCATCACACACTGCAATAAACACCAAAATAACAAAACCCCATTTCCAAAATGACATTTTTCTTAAAAGGGTTTTTCTTAAAACTGATAAAAATGAATAATGAAGATTGGTTTTATAGCACCTAGGTGGGGTTTTATGAAGTGGTATTTATTTATTACTATTTGTGGTGGACGATGACCAGATGGATTTGAGGTTGCTTCTTGATGGGAGTGACATGAGTACTTTTTGAAAGATAACTTTAAAGTTAACACTTCCTGTTACGAAATGTGGTTTTAACTATTTTTTCAAAGCTACTTTATCTAGTTGAAGTCAAGACAGGATGTGTTGTTACTTATTTTAGGTTGTAGAGGATGTTTGTGTCGGAAAATTTAGTGTAATTGTGGGATTAATTTACACCTGGTAATTGGTCAGGAGATACTGGAATGTACACTTATATGGTCCCTGAACACCCTGACTTTTAGAGCATTTACAACAATAACGCCGGAACCGGCGTTAAAGCCGTGTTAACCGGCGTTATTCGGTGTTACCATTGGAACTTCGGTGTTAAAATGGTGTTATTCGGTCGGCGTTGATGCCCCAACGGGCGTTATTTTATTTTTATTTTATTTTATTTGTTTTTCATTTATGCCCCTAAATGAGGGTTGTTTTGTAAATTGTTGGGAATGTTATTGATGTTATTCGGATGTTATTGTTGTGGGTGTTTTTGAGGATGTTAATGTTAAATGTTAAAGGCGATGCAAGACCGACGTGGGCGATGTTATTGGTGTTATTGTTGTAAGTGCTCTTATAGTGGTTTGTCTTGATAGACGATGGCGTGTTTCCACCGCTAATGCTAAGTTAGTCTTGATGGGCGGTGTTTTCACCGATGGGCGGTGTTTCCACTTCTAGTACTATGTTAGCATCGCTAGTGTTATGAAAATCGCTAATCTTGAAATAAACTTGTAACATGCTTTGACCTATTCAGTGGCGATTATAACCGCATAATGACCACGTTTAATTGGTCATGTAACCACTAATGATTATAATGAGGATAATTATGAGGCGATTAATGGGCGATTAATTCTCATAATTCCATTTGACTAGCTAAGAGTATTTTCCTATAAATAGAAAATCGATCATGCATGAAAAACATACTGAAAACGATTAACACTTAAGCAAAGGGTTATTGAATTGTGCCTAATTCTATAACTACATTTCGTCTTATCCCAAGTAGATATTCGTGTAACCCGGGCATTAGGGTCGAATAGTTTACTTTGGAAAGTGATCACACGATTCCAAGTGATATCCAGAACCACATAGTGGTATTTGCGCTACATCGATTGTCTTTACCCTGCTGGAACTTACCCCAACAATCAAAGTAAACTATTTGTGATAATCAATGGTCTGCTGCGCAATGAACACATGGCTTCAAACTTTGCCAAGCTTGATAAGTTTGAAGGGTGGACTTTAGGAGATGGCGGAAGAAGATGCACTTCTTGCTATCAAGCATGAGTGTGGTGTATGTGCTAACCACACCTATTCACGATGATGGGGATGATGCTACGGTTGAGCGGATCGGAGAAGGAGCAAATGGGAGAATGATGACTACATTTGCAGAGGTCTAATCCTCAATGGTATGTCGATTCTCTGTTTGATATTTATCGAACTTTGAATCTTCCAAAGCATGTGGATTCCTGGATGCCAAATATATGGTGGGGATGCATCAAGTAAGAAGTTCCTTGTAAGTAATTTCACAAATTACAAAATGACCGATTCAAGACCGGTTATGGAACGATACAATGAACTTCTTGGTATACTTGGAAGGTTTACACAACACAATATGCACATGGATGAGGCTATTCAAGTCTCTTGTGTCATTGATAAACTTCCCCTTCTTGGAAAGATTTCAAGCATACCTTGAAACATAAAAGGAGGAGTTAACTCGGTTGAGTTGGATGATCATCTGCGCATTGAGGCATCTCTCTAAGTGCGGGATAATGACAAGCCAAAGAATAGCAAATTCTTGGTGCATCATTATCAATATGGTGGAGCATAACAACTCCACCGTGTACAATGACAACAAAGGCAAACGCAAATATCATGACAACACAATGGCGGATCCTAACAAGAAGGCAACACCTTGTTGGAAAATTTAGTGCACTTGTGGGATTAGTTCACACACGGTAATGGGTCGAGGTACGGAGTGTACACCCATATGGTCCCCGAACACCCCGACTCTTATAGTGGTTTGTCTCGACAGAGCGGTGTTTCCATCGCTAGTGCTTAGTTAGCGATAGGCGTGTTTCCACCGCTAGTGCTAAGTTAGTGCTGATGGGCGGTGTTTCCACTGCTAGTACTATGTTAGCACTGCTAGTGTTATGAAAGTACTGCTAGTACATGAGTCGCATAAAAAGTGAAGCGTGAGCAAAACTACTTATTAGAGTATTAGGTGTGATAACATCGTTAATATCAAAAAGTGCAGCTACATCACCGTCACATCAGCATCTTCACTTTTAATACCAACACCCCAAAACACCACGTCACTAATAACATCCCTAACACCACCTTTTTTTAAGACCTACTATTTTATTTTATTTTTTAATTTTCAAACAAACTAAAATTTACTAATTCATATAAAAATACAAATTGCAATACAAAAACCAAATAAATAATATGAAAATTAAAAGAAAAAAAATAGAAAAAAGTTTTTAAGAATTTAAAAATACATCAAATTATGAATAAACTAAATTTGTTGTTGTTGATGTTGTTGTCAAACATGCTCCATAAGATCTTGTTGAAGTCTTGTGTGTACGACTTTATCGCGTAATTCTTTGTTTTTTTGGATGTGTATTTTGCATTTGTCGATCCAAGTCCGTAGTATATTTTCTTGCGGACTAATATACAAGTCATTGAAGTCATTTATAGCATACTTATGATATTTCAAAATCATGTTATGCAATATGAAGCAAGTATACATGACTCTTCGTATTTTGTTGATTCCCAAGTATGCGTCAATTGTTGTATAATACCCCTACATCCTTGGAGGACACCAAAAGCTCGTTCGACATCCTTTCGTGAACTTTCTTGTCGCCTTTTAAAGAGTCCTTGTTTATCATCCCGTGTCATCGTTAATGATTTGACAAGGTGGACCATTGTGGGTAAATAGTGTCAGTTAGGTAACACCCTTTGGCATATGTAGTTTCGTTTACTTGTAATGGAGCTTCAGGGGCTATGTCATCAAGTAGGTCTAACTAAAACGTTAAGATCATTATTCACACCCGCTATCCGAAAAATGCATGCCAAATCCAAAGATCGTACAGCTTCAAGCATAATTGTTGGGTATTTTTTTAATCACTCATTCCATATTTCCCGTGCTACGATTACAGACAATTTTTTCATTCCCAATGCATATAGTCAATGCTTTCAAGTATTCCTGAATATCCATGAACCATCTTATAACATGTGTTTATATTTTGAATGTCATTATAGTCAGGTTTTCTTAAAAACTCATGCATGAATAAATAAATAATGTACTTGGTATAATGATCAAGACAATCGCATACACAATGTTCACCCATTTGTAAATATTCATCAAATGCATCGGGTGTTGTGTCATATGCCAATTGGCGTATGGCAGAAGTGCATTTTATAATCACACTAAAACCCATTTGACCCCTAAAATCGGGTTTGATTCTAAGGAACTCAACATGATCGGGAAGAGGGTCGTTAGTTTCAATATAAGTTTCAATACCTTTGACTATTTCTAAAAATAGTTTTGAGCTCATACGATATCGGCGTCTGAAATAGTACTCCGAATATTTTGGATCATCACCAAAATAGTCATTCAACAAACGTTCTTCAGCAACCTCACGTTCCCGGTAAATCGGATTACGGGTAAGATGTATGACAAAGTTTGAGCTTGTTGTTCCAACGTTTGCATATACTGATACGCTTGTGTCATGAAAAAAAGTCGGTTTCATCATTGACATCGAAAAAATTAATAGGATCCATAGTGTATAAATTTTGGTTAAGAATGTGTGTTTTGGTAGAAGATTTGTACAAAATTTGGCAAAGTCTCATTGGTACGTGAATTATAGAACGTGATGTTTTTGTTCATTTTCTTTTCTCGTTGAAATTGAAGCAGTTCATGTTGCAGTGCAAGTTCTTCTCTCTGGTTTGCAAGCCTCTCTTTTTCCAATTCTGAAACGCCCGTATTTTTTTTATAATATTGAATAAGCCCCTTATACACCGTATAGGAGCTGCCTTGTACACCGTATAGACCTGCACTACAAAAAATGCATAAACTGAAATTGAATCAAAACGATTCAGGAAAACCTGTAAACTCTGAAAACACATTTCATTAACATAATACATAAACGTTATACATAAGTTTCATAAGAGGAAGCGTTAAAACCACGAGTGTGGGTATTAACCCAAAAACCCCTATTTTGACCCATTTTCAAAATACTAATTCTAAATGTATATATTGATATCAAAACTTGACCTGTACAAATCTGACACTAAACCGTAAGGTTTTGGGGCGTTAACAAGTTGAATAACAAAGAATGGCTGAGATGTTCGTCACCTATATACCCGAGCATTACCGATCCCTTAAGTCATCTTCTTAATCTACATGCCCCAACGTCCTTATGACCTAACCTGCAAAACATGAAAACGGAGCGTGGTAAGTCTTGATGACTTAGTGAGTTGATGCGCGTACGAAGCGCGTTCGGGGGTCAAAAGAACTTCCTTTTCTTCGAGCAAGTTTTTCAACCACCTAGGTAGTGAACCTAATCGTTGTAGTGTAGTATTGGGTAAGCCTCGGGGATTGATATCGTTCTCTAGGGGAATAGGAATGCTAGCAAGAAATGTATGACGAGAAAGTGGGGGTTGAGGATGATTCTTTTTTATCTTTTTTAGGTTTTTTAGAAAGCTAAGGTAAAATCTTGGGGCAATTGGTTTGGGGGTGGTATTTACTACCGATTACTTCTACTAATCTAATTATCTAATTGTCTATTACTATGGGTAGCTATGTCTATTTGATGTGTGCTCGTATGATGATTAAAAATGTGTTTACCTAGATACTATTACTCCCTAGTTATCTTTTATTGGTCGGTTGAATTGTCACACCTTATCTTAACGCGTTGTATTCCTAAGGTCGTAGGTTATGCGTAGTCCCTAACTCTTTGAGGTTATCTCTCGGGTTTAGCATACCAAATCCGCAAGCCCTTAAGCTATTTCATTCATAAGCCAATTTACAATTAAGATAAGAAACAACCTAACAATAATCAATAACTAGGTTTCATAGATCTAAGCAAACACACAAAATTTTAGCTAGACATGGTAAACAAGCAAGCATACATACAATCAATTGAAGACATAATGATACTTTGGATTAAAATACTTATCTCGATGTGTAAAAATAGGGCTTGGGACCCTCGAATACTGTCCAAATCGGACTACAAACGTTTAGGGTTTTTTCCTTCAAAAGTCTACCTCCCTATATGCAGAAAAATCGAATTCTATATATAGATTTACACTTGCGACGACGTCACCTTTTGGATAGGACATCGTCAGCTCGCCGTCATTAGGGTTTTGTCTTAGCTAAGTCATCGATGGGACGGCGTCACCTTAGAGTTGTGACACCGTCAGTCTTCAGTTGGGACGTCGTCTTAATTCTGGATCTGGGCCGTCTAAGATGAAAAGTCTGAGTGACGCCCTTTTTCTTCACAACGTGACGCCGTCAGGTTATACGAACAAAAATTCCACTGGGCCGTCTGGTGCTTGTTTTGATCAAGTCTTTATAAAGGGACGATGTCGCCCTTTGATTGGGACGCCGTCAGTTCGGTTTGAAGCGACTTGAGTGGCTTCGATCTTGACTTTGCCATTTTCTTCATGTATTCACTCCTTTTCGTCCAAATGTGCATCATTCCAAGATTTTGCTTCCGGAGACCTAAAAGTGAAAAGGAACGAAATTAAGCGAGAACGGATATAAAAGTGGTCGATTAAGGGCTTAAATGACCTCCTAAAAGCGTACGTTTTAAATCCTTATCAAATATCCCTACACTTGGTATTTGCTTGTCCTCAAGCAAATGTGCTTTTGGCCAATCAATTTATAAGTTAGGGGGCATGAAGCATGGGTTTAGAATATTTCATAACAAGTAAAAGCACCGCAATAGTAATAACAAGCATGGAAATTATATACTAGCACCTCACAAGGGGTGTTTGGATTCTCTCATCTCTTGGGTTTATATGAAATATAGTAAATGAAAATGGAAGATAAACACTCATTACCTGACATAGTACATAGATTACCATAGGCTTGAGACTAGATCAAACCTCCGCCGCTTTGGCATAAGCACCTAGGAACAACTATCTAAGAGGTCTTTGCAAGGGTTGTAATGTTAGGCTTACGCTAGGGAAACAAATTTGTTGGATAGGCGATTTTTAGTGGTGGCAAGTCAAAAATCTTATGTTACAAGCATGAAAAGCATGGCATTGCTAAGCCAAGACTCGACTCACTAACTCTAGATAACTTGAAACAAACAAACATAAATTTAAAGACATAAACACAAAGATAGATGTAGGATGTAGTCCGTATGTTTTTTTTTTCATTTTTTTCATTTTGTTTTTTTTAACACTCTTTTTTGGATTTGATTTTTTTTTTTTTTTTTTTTTTTATATTTTTTACTCTACCATCCTTTAAGATAACATCAAAATATAAGGGATTTATAGGAGCATCCCTACACTTGAGTTTTTATTTCTCTAACACTAATTGACCCGATTTTAAAAGATCAAAACACTTGGAGTTTTTAATTACGTAGACAAAGGGTATTTGAATTTATCGTTCTTTCCCGTTACTCCATAAAATATTACTTTTACCCATGAGTCCCAATCATCCCAAAACTGTATACAAAAGATATGACTCAACTTAGCAACCATGCAAGTAACTAGATATTTGAACTAAGGGTTTAGTAATAATAACAATAATGCACTAAAGGTGAGTGCATACAAGGTAGGCTAAGGCGATTTGGGTGTACATTTGGGGGTGGATTGGAAACAATGCTCTTCATTGATATTCCGGAAAACCGAAACATCACGAGAACCGCGAAAATGATAGGCTCTGAGGGGTTAACTAGGGGTATCGTGTACTAAAGATGAGTACATCGCAAGGGTGTGGGGTAGTTACTCGACCGATGTTGAGGAAGTAATTATAAACAGGTTTCAAAAAAGGGTTATCCTAATGCCTCTTATCACTTAGTTATTCCTAACTACACAAGTGTAGTCTCACTAGCGATCTCGAAATGCATCACAAAACAAGTTCTAGAATCTATTATACTACCGGTACACTCTCTAAGCATTAAAGGTGAATGCTTTTATTCCTAAAGATCTAGGGGCGAACCTCACATTTTTGGGGTGGAATTTGAGGGGTAAACAGTTTTTGTGCTAGTCAAATAACTCCTATCCATGAGACGCTTTATTAAGACTAAAGTTAGCTCGTACATGTCATAAAAAATTTAAATTTGGTGCTAAAATTGCCCTAACAAATATTTCTCATAGTTTATTACACAATTTATCAAAGACAAGACAAATAATCAAGGATAAGAATAGTTTCTAAGTTCCCATTTTATTCTCATAGCACAAAGTATGGATACGTAAAACCACCTCTATAATGAGACAAAGTTTACCATTCGATAAACAAGTTAAAGTTTACAAGCAAGAAATCCCAAAGTTTGATAATACACAAGAGTTTACAAAACATGTCGAATGGTAATTGTTAAAACACAAGACTTCCATGTATGCCATGCACCCAAAAGCTCCATGAAATGCTATCACCTTAAGACCGAGATAAACATGCTAAAAGTGTCAACACAATGGTTGGTGAGTTCATAAGTTTGTTGAAAATGATTTGAAAAAGTCTAAAGAAATGTTAATGCAAAGGCGTGTAAATCCACTCGCCCAAGTTCCGCCCATACAAAACTTGTAACCTTGTGTGCTTACAATCCATTGCCAAAATATGTAATTGTCAATCTTGTTTGCAAGTAGGACATAGGTGCATACGATATATACATAAACTTAATGCAAAGAATCACAAATTAATCGAACCTCACGATTTAAGTCTAACTTGTTTGTTGTGTTACATTGAATCACTTGAATAATGATTATATTCACCCAAGGTCTCGCCTATCAAGGACACAAGGGTGGGGGGCCACCGATAGTACTATCAATACCTCTCTCGCCGCTCCGCAGAGTTAACCGATTGCTAAAGTTTGTATGTTGTTGCACAATTGAAAACTAGTTTAGCACATTAAGGCACATATCGCAATAAACACACAATGTCCAAAGTGTATAAGTAGTATTGTATAACACAATTGTATAAATGGTTTGAGTATTCGCAAGAGTGAAACAAGTATAACCCAATCAAGTATAAAACGCAATCAAGTCTAAAGTATAGGTAAAGTTGTTTGACAAAAGAGTTTAAATGTTTGGATAAATAAGCATATATCTCGCCCCAAATAGTTTGTAGAATTTAAACGAGTAAAAGCGGGGTATGAACTCACAGTAGTATGTCAAAGTTTAGAATATTTGTGAAAGTAAATGAAAATAGTTTGAGCATGTATCTCCAATAGTAATTGAAAATGTATAAAAGTAGGGCTATGAAACTCACCGTGTGATTGATATGCTAACAAAATGAAGTGCACGAAAGTGAGGCTCTAAACTATCCGCGACCTAAAATGAATGTTATGACTCGAGTTATGATATGTTGTCGTGAATGCATGATTTTGAAAACGATCACCCAATATGCTACATGAAAACTAGTTATATAAAAATATTGTTACTTGAATGTGTGACGTTTCATGTCTAAAATAAATACTTTTGAGATAATGGTAAAATATAGTTAAAACTACGTAACGGTTTTTGTAATTGCAAAATCGCTTACATCGGACTTGACGTAATATATACATAGGAAAAGTAACTGCTTTTAAGGTCCGCTTCCAAACGTCCGCTTAGGCCCTCAAAATCTTGATTAAAAATCGACAGCTTACAAAAGCTGTGAATAGTGTTTTCAAGACGTTTTAACCCAAAGTTCGGTTAGCCATAAATCACTGCTTTAAGTCCGTTTTTCAAGTTCTTTATATCCACTCAAGGTAATCAAGAGTACTAATATATTTTTAAACTCAAGACTTCACAGAAAGTTTAAGGCCACTGCTCGCCGTTACAAATTCGGACTGCATGTAAAAGTTTCCGAAAATTATAGTTTTAATCGTAACTTGGAAACCACGATATTTTTCGTTATAACTCCGCTTTAGTCCGCTCAAAAGGCCACGCTCATAACTAAAAATCTATTTTCTAAAACTTTAATAAAACTTATAAAATGACTAACTTTTCGAAAATTATAATTTGACAGCTCGCGCTTATTTTAAAATTACCATTTTTATCTACTTGATTAATCACAACTTCACCAATCCTACTAAAAATAAAATGCTATTCGAACCATAATAGATAAAAAGACCATTTTTGAGGTTTATGCGACTACTTATAACATATAATTAAGCATAAACCACATCAAACCTTTACTAGTAAAAGATCAAAACTCACTTTGATAAATCATTTTTCAAACCACTCACTTTTATAAACTTCTAACTAGTACATACTTGTTAAAAATATTTATATAGCACATATGGGTGATAATCTTGGATGATAATGAATAAAATCACAACAATGCAAATATGATCATGAGGGCTTCATGAAATGTATGAAATATATATGAAAAAGTAAAAGATGAAGTTTTAGGCTTACAAGTTGCTTGATGAGGTTTAGTGAACCAAGGATTGATCCTAAACACCCTAGGTTTTTATTTCAAAACCTAAACAAAGAGTGTATCTAGATTGCAAAAACACTTGAGCTTGGAAAAATTGATGATCCCTTCTTGAAACCCTATGGTGGCCGAAAGTTTGAGGGAAGAAGGAGAAGAGAGAACTTGATCTAACACACCTTGAATTATTGTTTGTGTGTGTACTTATGTTGAGTGTAATAAAATATATATGCAAGACAATATCTAGCAAATATCTTTAGGTGAATCTTGCAATTAATACATATACATATACATATACATTATATTTTTATTATGTAAGTAAAATGTAAAAGTAAAGTAAGTAATGTAAAGTTATTTGAGGATAAGTAGACCGAATTTGAGAATTGTCCCAATGTTCCCGAAAGTATCAAAGTTATGATAAAGGAAGGTAAGTAAGGAAAAGAAACTAGTACTCCCCTGATTAGCTCGGTAGGATCCGTGTGAGGTTGCGGTTAAATTCATTTCCAAGAAGAATGTATAAGTATTAAGCTCCATCCAATTTTGTGTTCTTCTTCTTGCCAAATATAACATGCACACATATGAAAACAAACGAAATCTTCGCGTAAAATCGACGGTAAAACTATATATGACACAACTACACTAAGATATAATGCTTGTGGAATGGATGTTTGCAGTTTTTCTGTAAAAGTAAGACCTGCGAATTTCCAAAAATTTATAAGTAGCACAGAAAACGAAAAAAATTGTATAATCTGTTTTTGCTTAACTTGACGTCGTCAGGCTTTAATCTTGATGCCGTCAGGTTGTCATGACTGAAACTGGTCATCTGCGTTTTACGAAAAATTCGAAAATTACATTTTAAAACACGGAAAATTCTGCAAAACATCCATTATGACTCGATACAAGCATTTGACTCTAAAAAACACACATATATATCAATTTCACTAATTGTAATTCTCATGTTCATGTTCTTCAAAAACGTATGTGATCTTCCCTACACTTATCTTTTTGTAAAATACCTTTATATGTAATTAAGACGAGGTTAAAGACAAAATAAAGCATTTCACAAAATCTAATATGAGAATAAACAACAATGAAAAAGATATATGACTCACAAACAAGCAAACAATTAAGCATGAGTTGCCTCCCACGAAGCGTTTTTCTTTATTTATGAGTCTTGTAGCTAGACTCAAAGTCGTGCTCCTACGTACTTCCTTACCGTCATCTTCTTCCTCATGATGATCTCTATTGGGGTTTTCCATGGTATAGTTATGCCCTATCGTGCATCTCTCTAAGAAGTTGATAAGGTTTTAAAATGTACCTTTTTGAGGGGTCGTTTAAGCCCTTATTTGATCACTTTTGTATCCGTTATTACTTAGTATCGTTCCTTTTCACTTTTTAGGTCTCTTGAAGGCAAATTGTTGTAATGGCACTTATTTGGACGAAAAGGCGCGGATATCTGAAGAAAATGGCCAAATTCAAGAATCGAGACACTCAAGTTCTTTGAAAGACAAGGTGGCAGGCGCCATCGCTTAAGCGACGCCGCCGGAGAATTTTATTACGACACGAAGCCAAATTTCCTATTTTCAAGTGACGGTGTCGGGCTTTAAAGAGTAGGCCGTCGCAACTCGGGACGGCCTAGATTTGATCCAGACGGCGTCGGTGAAGAGACGACGTCACAAGCACAAGGTGACGCGTCGCAAGACTAACGTGGCCAAGACGAAACCCTAATGACGGGGACCCGGCGTCACAAAACATAAGGTGACGCCGTCACACATGTAATCTTATATAGAATCCGAATTTTTCAAACATAGAGTAGTCTTTTGGAGTAAAAACCTAAACCGAGCGAAGGTGTCTTGTATGTCTGATATTTTAGGGTTCCAAACCTATCTTACATCAAGATAAGTGTTTTACTTCATTAATTCAATTATGTCTTTGATTATTTGTGTGTATGCTTGCATGTTCTCCATGTCAAGCTAATTTACTTGTGTGTTTTCTTAGGAATATGAAACTTAATTATTAAATATTGATTGGTTATTTCTTATCTTAATTGTTAATGATCTAGTAATGCGATAGGTCATTCGTTGTGTAATTAATGCTTGATTAATCTTTGTGAACCTTAGGCTATAGCACTTAGAGCGGTTGTAGGCTAAACCATCCAAGAGGGCCTTAGAGTTAGAGTTTATAATCCCTAGTGGGTTTTGTAGACGAGACCCTTTGGTAAGTTCAAAGAGTTAGGGATAAACGCATACCCTACGACTTTAGACACACAACACGATTAAGAATAAGGACGTGACAATTCAACTACCAATAGGAGATAATTAAGGAGTAATAAAACCTAAGTAAACACATCTTTAAACTATCATACGAACACACAATAATTAGACATAGACTATCCATTAGTTTAGATAATTAGATAAGTAGAAGTAATCGGTGAAATACCAAAACCCCAAACTCAAACCCCGAGATTCGTACCTTTCCATTTTAAAAAACAAAAAGATAAAAAATAATCTTCCTCAACCCCAACCTTAGCGTAGTAACTTCTCACTAGCATTCCTATTCCCAGAGAACGATATCAATACCGTGGCTTACCCTAATACTACACTACAACGATTAGGTTCACTGCCTAGGGTGTTATAAAACTTGCTCGAAGAAAAGGATGTTCCTTTGACCCCGAACGACGCGTGTAGCATTATCAGAAGTCATCTTCCCCCCAATTTGTTCTAAATTCCGGTCCTAATTTCAAACAATCCTTATAGAACCCGAAATCTTATTCATTACATAATATACTCCTTTCTCCTTATCCTTCTCATTCCTATAGTATTCTGATAGCTTAAGTTCCTTTTCTTCATTGGATAGTGATGAGAATTTCTCAATCTTAAATGGCATTTGGTAAGCTATGTCATCGGTCTCATCCTTGAATCTAACTATTCCTAACGACGGATCATAAGTCATCCCGGTGTTTTCTATGAATGGCTTTCCTAGAACTACATGGGACAAGCTAGGATCTATGGTCGTACTAATATCCTCCACAATCACGAAATCCGTAAGATATGTGAAACTACCTACATAGACGGGGCAATCCCTTAACTCTACCAAGGAAATTACAACTAACTCTAGGATCATCGGGGTCTTGCCTATTCGGGATAGGTTTCTTCATCACCCAATTATAATATGTTCTACTCATGATTTTTATTGGGGACTTGCGATCAATTTATGCCTTTGCCACAAAAAGATGTCCTATGCAACATGGTATGTTAAGATTTCTAGGATTTCCAAAGATGATTCGTGGGCTTCTCCTAACATACATGTGATGAAGGTCGCGTACTAGGTGTGGGTGGCATGAATGTTCTTCTTCCGTAAGAAACTTATTGAAGTATTCATCACCTACTTCGTCTACTTCGTTGGTCGATTCATCCTTAGGAGTCTCACTAACCTCGAGTACCGTCTCATGGTTCACTTCATCACTATTCCTATTTGGTTTTACTAAGGTGATGGCATTGACGAATTGAACATGCTTGGATGAAGATGGATCCCTAGTTTCGAAATACTTGCTTGGGTCCTTATTTTTGACACCGGAAGCTTTGGGAGAATGAGTCGAGATGGCATTAACCTTTTCGGTGGTCTTTTTATCACTATTGGTCATGGATTTCAAAAGGTTATCTATCTTCCTATCCATCTCAGCTTATTGTTGGTTAAAGCGGTCCGAAAGTTTGGCTATTTGAGCTTCTTGGGATGTAACTATGTGTTGCATCATCCTTTCTATGCTTTGTTGACTAGGGCCATGAGAGTGGGACCATGGGGAACCGTTAGAGGTGAATTCTTTGGTTTGTCCCCAATTATAGTCGGGTTTTCCCCTCCATGCTTCTACGGCATCGTTGAAAGTCTTAGGTCCGGTTGTTGTGGGGAATCTCCCTCCCATTCCATTGGTACGCGAGGATGCATAGTCCACGGAAGCTTGTTTGGGGAGTCTCATGCAAGTACGAGTGTCATGGGGACCACTACATATCTCACACAAGGAAGAGACCTTGTTCACTTAGCGTGAAGGTTTAGGATTCTCGTAGGAACTCATTATTAATTTGACTTGATCTTCAAGTTCGAGCATCCTACGATTGGAAGTTTGTGAGTCAATGGGAGGCAAGGAGATTACCTTGACGGTTTTGGGCAACTCACGGGGGTCATTCCAACTTTGGTTGTCTTAGAGGGCAAGGTCCTCTATTGTACCCCATGATTCTTCCGCGGTAAGTTCACTAAGTTTGCCACCGACCACTTGGTCGATGGTTTGCCTAGATGAAGTTGACATGATCGCAGAAGATTTGGATTTGAAGCTAAAGATCAATGTCGTGATGAGGGACTTTATGGAGTAAGTCCTTGAATCGAGTTCACGCCTCGTAGAGAGTTTCGCCTTGACGTTGTTGGAACATCAAGATGTCAATCCTAAGTTTGGTAGTTCTCCCCGGTGGGAAAATTGGGTGAGAAAACGAGTGGTGAGATCATCCCAACTTGAGATGGATCCGGCGGGAAGTCGCTCAAGCCAATTGCTAGCTTGGTCCCGTAGAGAGAATTGGAAGAGACGCAAGCGCGTGGTCTCCCATGTGGTAGCATCAAGGTCGATGGAGTCAACGATTTTAAGGAAGTCCTTGAGATGCTGATTAGGATCTTCGGAACGAAGTCCATGGAATGCACATCCGTTTTGCACCAACCGGATGGTGTCAGATCACATGGGCGTAGTTTGAGCTTGATCGAGGGAGCTCAATGGTGTTCCTAGAGCCTTGGTGGCTCGGTCTAGAGTATTCACCAAGAGTACGGCCTCTTGGTGGGTCAATTGGTGGTGGGTTATCACCTTCCATGATGAAAAGTGATGGGCTACGAACAAAGTCACGAAGAAGGGGGTTAGACTACAAGAAAGCTAATGAAAATGAGAAAAAATCTTAGTTGATAGGAATCAAGCAAGGGAACCTAAACGAGATAAAGATCTAACTAGCTATTCTATTCCCCGGCAGCGACGCCAAAAATTTGATGCGCGTACGAAGCGCGTTCGGGGTCAAAGGAACTTCCTTTTCTTCGAGCAAGTTTTTCAACCACCTAGGCAGTGAACCTAATCGTTGTAGTGTAGTATTGGGTAAGCCTTGGGGATTGATATCATTCTCTAGGAGAATAGGAATGCTAGTAAGAAATGTATGACGAGAAGGTGGGGGTTGAAGATGATTCTTTTTTATCTTTTTATAGGTTTTTTAGAAAGCTAAGGTAAAATCTCGGGGTAATTGGTTTGGGGGTGGTATTTTCTACCGATTACTTCTACTAATCTAATTATCTAATTTTCTATTACTATGGGTAGCTATGTCTATTTGATGTGTGCTCGTATGATGATTAAAAATGTGTTTACCTAGATACTATTACTCCCTAGTTATCTTTTATTGGTCGGTTGAATTGTCATACCTTGTCTTAACGCGTTGTATTCCTAAGGTCGTAGGGTATGCGTTGTCCTTAACTCTTTGAGGTTATCTCTCGGGTTTAGCATACTAAATCCGCAAGCCCTTAAGCTATTTCATTTGTAAGCCTCACTTTCAAAAAGCTTACTCAAGCATTAAATACTACGAATGATGCCTAGTTGCACTCCTAAGCCAATTTACAATTAAGATAAGAAACAAACAAACAATAATCAATAACTAGGTTTCATAGATCTAAGCAAACACACAAGAAATTTAGCTAGACATGGTATAAAAGCAAGCATACACACAATCTAGTTGAAGACATAATGATACTTTGGACTAAAATACTTATATCGATGTGTAAAAATAGGGTTTGGGACCCTAAGATACTGTCCAAATCGGACTACAAATGTTTAGGGTTTTTTTCTCCAAAAGTCTACCTCCCTAAATGCAGAAAAATCGAATTCTATATATAGATTTACACTTACAGGCGTCGCCTTTTGGATGGGGCCGTTATCTCGCCGTCATTAGGGTTTCGTCTTGGCGAGTCATTGATGGGACGACGTCACCATAGAATTGTACCGTCGGTCTTGATTGGGACGTCGTCTTGATTACGGATATGGGCGTCCGAGATGAAAAGTCCGAGTGGCGCCCTTCTTCTTCACAACCCGACGTCAGTTATCTGAACAAAATTACATCGACCCGTCGGTGCATGTTTTGATCAAGTCTTTATAGAGGGATGGCGTCGCCTTTGATCGGGGACGCGTCGAGTTCGGTTGAAGCGACTTGAGTGACTTCGATCTTGACTTTGCCATTTTATTCATGTATTCACTCCTTTTCATCCAAATGTGCATCATTTCAGCATTTTGCTTCCAAGAGACCTAAAAATTGAAAAGGAACGAAATTAAGCAGTAACGGATATAAAAGTGGTCGATTAAAGGCTTAAATGACCCCCTAAAAGCATACGTTTTAAATCCTTATCATGAGTAAATGATGCGCGTACAAGGCGCGTTCGGGGTCAAAGGAACTTCCTTTTCATCGAGCAAGTTTTTCAACACCCTAGGCAGTGAACCTAATCGTTGTAGTGCAGTATTGGGTAAGCCTCAGGTATTAATATTGTTTTCTAGGGGAATAGGAATGCTAGTGAGAAGTGTACTACGCTAAGGTTGAGGTTGGGGAAGGTTCTTTTTTTGTCTTTTTTATATTTTTTAGAAAGCTAAGGGTAAAATCTCGGGGTTTGGATTTGGGAGGTGGTACTTCTACCAATTACTTCTACTATCTAATTATCTAACTATGGGTAGTGTGGAAAACTAGAAGGGGGGTTGAATAGTTTTACCGATTAAAACTTGGTTTTAAACTATTTATATCGACTTAGATCTATTAAACATGTGTGTTGGATGTTGATAGACAAGCATACATAAGTATGTAATGAAAAGATAAGGAGTAAGAAGCACAAAACCACAACGCGAGTATTTATAGTGGTTCGGCTACAAGGACATCTTTCTTTCCCTACTCCACTTCCCGAGTCACCTACTCGAGAATTCGTAATCACTACACGACACCAACTCCTTATGGCGGAGAAGCCTTCACAACGTTGCCTACTCTTTATCCAGTACAAGGCTAGATACCGGGTTCTTCCATGAAGTAGAACCAAACCTATCACAATGATCCATCTTGAAAGCAGTCAAGCTACCTCACAAGCTGGCCACTTGTGAATGGCTAACCGTGAAGCTTAAAGCGCTTAAAACACAAATACGATGAAGATCGGAGAATACGATGGATTCCGGGTCGTTAAGTCCCGGAGACTCAATGGTGTGTAAAACACAAACTCAGATGATGGAGTGATCACTAAGGATAGTGATCAGTAAAGGTTTTGATTAGAAATATTACACTACCGATTGATTGGAATGGAATAGGATACGAGCAGGAAAGCACAACAATCGAGATAAGAAGCGTGGCGTAAGTTTTAAAAACTACGTATCGTTCAAAATAAAAAGTAAAATCTAAGAAATAAAGACCTAAAAATATGAAAATAACATTTTGAAATCCTAAAATAAAAGAAAATTATTAAAAAGGAAAATTATTTTTACAACTATTTAATTAATTATTATTAATTAAAAACTATTTTAACTATTTAATAAATACTCTAAAATAGAAGAAAATACAAAATAAGGCTAGAAAAATAAACTTATGATTCAGAAAAATCTAAAATACTATAAAACTAATTTTAAAATTAAAATATATTTTCACACTTTTATTTAATTATTACTAATTAATTATTATTTAAAATACACTTAAATACTAGAAAATATAAAATAAACTTGGAAAAATAAAATTTTAACTTTGAAAAATCTAAAATATGATAAAACTAATTTTAAAACTGAAAATATATTTTTATGCTTTTTAATTATTTATTACTAATTAATTACTACTTTTAACTATTTAAAATTATAATAAATACTAAAAGATAGAGAAAATATGAAACTTTTTCTAAAAATACTATATGATGACAGAAAACAAAGAAAATAGAAAACAAGATTTGCTTATTAATAAGTGAAAAGAAAAATCAAAAAGCTAAGAAATATTAAATAAACACTATCACCGATTTTTAATTGATCTTTTTTGGATTTTCTTTTGAAAACTACTTTAATACTGATATTATGAAACTTTAACAAAGACAAAATTTTACAAGTAAAAATAAGCTGTTTGAGGGGCTTATAATCCCTGACAGATGGCTTAAGAGCTTATTTTGTGGAAATAAGCTCAAACAAGCTAACCGGTGAAACAAAAGCTCAAAATGGATGCAAGTAGACTCATCGCTACTCAAATGAAGCTAAACACACAGATAAGCACATTGCTAAGATAGAAATAAGCGAGATAAGCACTTGCTATTTGTGATGAAAAGCAGAAAATGGGACAAAGTTAGGGCTTATGCATGTTACTAGCAAACAATCTTAAAAATGAAAGACAAGTCTTGAGACTTCAAGATGACCGGTTTGGCTTCCCAAAGAACCAAAGTTCACAAGTTTTGGACAACTATAGAGCTTTTGGTGAGCTTATGAAATTTGACCAACCAATATGTGCATGAGGCACTCTAATGGACTAAGTACCCAAATAAGCCAAGAAATAAGTACCAAATAAGGCGATTTGAGAGAACTAATATTTTATATTTTCTTTAGCAACCAAACTTTAATACCCTAAGAGCTTATGAACTAAATCTTATTAATAAACACGGTGAAATTATCTAGTTTAATAAAAAGCGACCAAGTTGGTAATTTGACTTTTTAAGAAAACTAGCAGTTTGACTTATATGAACTTTGAGTTGATTACAATCACTGATTATGTTGTTTTGAGGTATATTGAAACTTATTTAACCAACACTAACAACTTATTAACACAAAATCTTGCTCATGACTCATGAAAACTCAACAGTGGACACACTAGTTAAGATCAAATGTAATTTTGACTTTTCACTAAATGAACACTAGTTTTCTTGACTTGTTTGAACTAACTGGACCAAATGTAACACAGAGCAAGTACTAATACTGACATGAGCACTCTTGAGCACAGTTAAACAAGGTAAACCAAACACACCTTATTAAAACTGTTTTGAAGATTTTCAAGGCTAATCACAAATTAAAACCATGAGATTGACTATAGACCTTACAATATCATTATATGAGATTAAATAGACATGATCCAACATGCTAACAACATAAAACACAAGACTTATGATTATCTTGATTTGTTGTCAAATTAGACTTTTACAAAATACAAATTTAAGAGAACAACCTCTTGATTTAAAAGCTTAATTCAACAACTATGACTAATGAACACAAAGAAAAGTAAATATAAGCTAATTAACAACTATAACAATAAAATGCAAAGTGATCAAAGTGCTTACACTTGCTTCCAAGCTCAAACCGAGATCAAGGACCAACTAACACTCCTATAAGCTTACCACTAAGCTACTAACCCAAGGCCATCCATAATTCACCTGCTCATTGTGTACACCATCTCCAAGTGATTTTTGAATTTTCACTAATTAATTGGTATTTTTGGTGATTTTTTGATTTTTGCTTCTAAACTGTTTTTTAGAGTTTCTAAAAGCTTTAATAAGCTTTCTAGGGAGCTTATGTGGCTTATTTAGTCCATAAGAACATATACAAACAACAATTGATCATCCATGAGAATTTGAAAATAAGGAAAATTGCATAATCTGAGATATAAGTTGATACTTGAATTGAAGGTTCACAAAAGCTTTATTAATACATAAGAACTTGAAATTCAGAGTTTTAAGACTAAAACATACACTTGAAATTGAAAATAAGCTAAAACGACTTAATGAAATGAAAATTACACTAGATACCTCATACATTGCTTCTTCTTCCTTTATAGACTTTTCAAGATCCCACATGTCTCGAGCTTATCCCACCAATTCGAGCCATTGGATCACACAAAATCATCAAAACCATACACTTGGATTTTTGGCGCCAATTTTCTATTTAGCGAGTTTGAGCAATTAATGGATTAGTTTCAATCAATTAAAGGTTTTGTTGTTTAGAGGAGGTGGAGGGACATAGTATGGGGGTTGAGAAAGGAGGAAAACCATGGTGGTTTTGGGTGTGTTTGATGGTTGTGAGGACGAGCTCTGATGACCTGGTTTTCTTGGCGCGTTGAGAGGTTTTGACTTTTGTTGACCGGGTCTTAATATTAACGAGGGTGGGCTGGATTGGGCCAGGGATAAGTGGATTGGATTTTGGATAATTAACATAAAGGGTCCGTTTGGTTTAGTGATATTATAAGGACCAAAATTGCAACTTCATCAAACTTCAAGGACTGATCATGATATTTTTCCAATGCTCTCACAAGGACCAAACTTGACAACTTTGATAATACAAGGACCCTTTTTGCATAAATTCCATTTTAAAAGGTCCAAGGACTAATTTTGCAATTTTTCCAAAGTTTAGGGACCTTTCTTGCCAATTGACCAAAGAATCATTCAAGGATCATTTTAAACAACTTAGAATACTTCAGGGACCTTGAATGATAAAATTCCACATTTTTGAATTTCAGGGACTAGATTTGACAACTTTTAAAACTTGGGGGACTAAAGCGCCAATTTTGCAAACTTGATACATTTTCATCGATTTTGATATTTTGCATTTAAAACACATAAAACAACGATTTGTGATATTTTGATCATTTGATGTGTTTCGAGTGTTTTCGATGATTTTGCGTTTAGATTGTACAAAATGATGAGTATTTAAGCACTCATCAATCCCCACATCGAGATATTGCTAGTCCTAGCAATGATTTGAGAAAACTTGATGGATTTGAAAAACTCTTTACCAAAAGCCATCACTTCGGAGTAGCCAATTGTTTTGATTCAAGTAAGAACCTTGGTACAACGATAACCAAATGATTTATTGGCAAATCATAAACCATATAACGGATTTGATGTGTCTTTACGAAGCCGTACCTTTACGGACTAGCCAACTCTTAGATAAATTATCGGGATTATCTTTAGTGAGTGAATACCAATTATGGATTTTCCATCGCCTTTACCACAAGCCATAACCTTGCGGGCTAGCCAACTCTTCACTTTTTAGGATATGGTGAGTTGAGAACCATACAATTTTGGGCAAATTGCAAGCCATATAAACGGATTTGAGAAATCTTTACCAAGAGCCGTTTGCTCTGGATTAGCCAATCCTTTTGTCTTATAGACATGGCGGATCGATAACAGTCGAGTAAGTGTAGAACACTTACTCCAAAAAAAAAAATTTTGGCCAAAACGGGAATTGGGTAGATAATATATGAAATTCGTGAGAATTCCCCCACACTAGAAAGGAATATTGCCCTCAATATTCAAAGTACCGGGTTATGCCGAAACAAAGAACGAAAAGGGAAATACTACGGCCATTATTTAGAAAGATTTTTTTTTTTTTTTTTTTTTTTTTTTTTTTTGAGATTTAGAACATGATTTTATATACAACGGTGAAACCCCCCACACTAGGGTGGAACACATGGGTGAAAACCCATGCTCACTCATGTTTTTGATTACCGAGTCGCTAGCTTGACTCGACCCAATTCATTTGTTCATGGGGAAAGTAACGTGGAAAACCAATCTCGATCGGACTTTCATTCACAATGTTAAAACATATGAACATCGAAAGTTCCACTCGACGAGATACAACCGGTATTTTAATAGTAGAAACTATAAAGAATAATCTAGGGTCAAAGATGGTGTCCTCGTTCCCGAAAGAGAAAAGGAAAAGCAACCACACCATTTGTGAAGAATGGAATAAATATGTGCATTACAATGCATGTCCATTCCTCATCGAAAAAAGCAAATCACCATTTTGACATTTTTAAGCTTAAACTTGAAGCTTGTATGGTGATTGTCAAAGGAATTTCCGAAGGGAGGATTGGGGACGATTCTTCGTTTAATAAACTTTCAAGAAAAGGATGTCCCCTCTCGAATCAGTAAGAATCATCAACCCTGTTGGGATTGACTCATCACTTAGAAAAGCATCGACTTCATTCCAAAATTATCATCTTCCTTATCCGAGTGAGAGAAGGAATGGAAAAGTCGGAAACAATTGGATCCGGAGATGAAATGGATGATGGATCTTTTGAAGAGTTCGGTTTCACCTCTGAGTTAACAAACTCAATACGATAAAGCGATTAGGAGGTGGGACAAGTGGTGTGCTCTTAGAGCTAGAAATTTCCACCACTTCCGATAAAGACTCGATTCTAGATCATCATCATCAAGAATACTCATGACTCCTTGGTACAACTTTCAAACCATTTGTTTGAACCAGATTGATTTTTAGAGCTTTTAGCTCGCACGCGTTTTAGTGACTCCTCTTAACCGTGAAATTAGAGTGTTGCATCGATTCTTTTAGATTTTGATCGATTGTGGCAACACTATGTTTGTTCGAGAGGTTTGGAGTTCGGTTGATATTCAACGTGAGCTCTTCGTTGTCAACCCGTATAGTTAACTCTTGAAAAATACATCGATTAGAGCACGGCTCGTTCTCAAGAAAGCTCTCCCAAGATGAGGGGAACTCTAGGATGCGCATCAAAGTTTACTACAACAAAGTCGGTGGGAAAATGAAACTTCCCTACCTTTACCACGACATCCTCGGCTATTCAGTGGACGAGTTATTGTATAGTCCGCTAGCTCGAGAGTCATACAAGTAGGAGTAAGTTCGGAGAGAAAGTTTCTTCCATCGAGAGTGGCATGAGGTTAATGCTAGCGCCAAGATCGGCAAGGCGGAGCATTGAACCATCCCCAAGAAATCGCATGGGATTAAAACTTGCTGGGGTCTTCAAGCTTTTCGGAAGCTTTTAAGAAGGACCGTGAGCATTGCTCATTGAGAGGGTTTTAGCCATTTGAGATAACTTATCTTTGTTGCTTAGTAACCCTTTAAGAGTGGATGCAAATTTGGGCATTAGAACGAGAGCATCAGAAAGCTTATATCAAAGTGCAATTCATTGAAAATTTGGAAAAATTTTCCATTTGCTCTTTGGTTTTGTCTTTAAGCTTCTCATCATGCATTCTAGATGGGTAAGGAAGAGAAGATTTGGATTACGATTCTCAACAGAGCTACGGAGGTTCAAACACAACTCCTTGATTTGACTTGGGTTTCGGACAACTTGAGGTTGGACTACAGAAGGTGGGACGTGTCTTGGTTGATCACATCAGTACGAAAATGTCAGCTACCAAACCGCCCACTGTGAATGGTGACCATAAAAGCTTAAAGCGCTTAAAACACAAATACAATGAATATCGAGAATATAGTGAATTCCGGGTCGCTTAGTCCCACGGAGACTCAATGGTGTGCAAACACTTGATCGAGACGATAGAATGATCACTAATGATAGTGATCGAAAGGATTTGGATTGAATGTTACACTCTTGAAAAGTTTATAAAATAAAGCGACTTAAATACAAATTAAGAAAATTAAAAAGATAAAATATATTAAATAAACGCTATCACTATATTTAAAATGATGAACGTTTAAAACTTAAAACTAAAAACTTACGTTTAAATAAAAATAACGTAAACGTACAAATAAAAACGTGAAACTTACACAATATAAATCCTAAAAATATGAAAAATACATTTTTACAATCCTAATGATAAAAGAAAATATTTAGAAAAAGAAAATTATTTTTATAACTATTTAATTAATTATTATTAATTAAAAACTATTTTTAACTATTTAATAATAGCCAAAAAAAAAAAAGAAATTAGGAAATAAAGCTAGAAAAATAAAATTAAGACTTAGAAAAATCTAAAATATCAAAATAGAATTTTCAAAACTATTTTTGTATTTTTCTGATTATTTTTCTATTTTCTATGAATTTTAAACTATTAAAAACTACTTAAATTATTTAAAAATACAATTTTAACTAAGAAAAATATGGAAAAATACTTTTTTGGCTTTTTATATTTATCT
Organism: Chrysanthemum lavandulifolium; assembly: GCA_022545495.1. Lineage (NCBI taxonomy): Eukaryota > Viridiplantae > Streptophyta > Magnoliopsida > Asterales > Asteraceae > Chrysanthemum > Chrysanthemum lavandulifolium. The sequence continues at coordinate 156,109,926 of CM040243.1, forward strand.
TAAACTGAGAAAATTGAAAAATTATTTTTTGGAACTTTTTCTAAATTAAATGCAATTAAAGCTAATTAAAAGTGATTAAAAACTGAATTAAATCTAGAAAAATAGCAAACAGTAACTAAAAATCATGAAAAATTCAGGGAAATTCTAAAATGCTATTCTAGTTCTAGGAAAAATATCAAATGTGAAGCTTATGTGGAAGAAATCAGAGCTGTAGTGTAACTGTCAAGAAATAAGCACATGAAATTAAGCAAATGGAATCCAAAGGCTACCAAACTGATAATGAAGCTCTAATAAGCTAAAACAACCAAAATGCAATGAGTAACAACAAGCTTGAACCTCTGATTTGCAAGTTGGAACAGATTTGATGTTATGATCTTTTAAGCTAAAACAGATTCTGAGTAGCTACTTTAAGCCCAAGAATAAGCACTCAAATAAGCTACAAACCAAAAACCAATTATGAAGACCTAAACTAGACCTGGCCCAGAGTTTATGAGCTAAAAACCAGACCAAGGTGAGCTAGGAGGAGCTCTGTGCAACCTCTGCAATAAACTGAGAAACACTCAGTGTATCATAAGCCTGTGAGCAGGGCATTTGACACCCAAAAGAGAAGCTTGTTTGAAGCTTATAAAAAATTTATAAAATTATGCTAAAATGGTGATAAGGAAGAACACCAACTGAAGTTTTTAGAATGCCAAGTGTTACTGAAAATGGCTAAAAAATGAAACCATGAAAAATCCTTGTAGTTGGCCTTAAAACAGGTTTTTCACCTTTTGACTTTTGAAGTAAAAATGAAACTTTGACCTTTTTGAGTTTTGATTCAAATTTAAGGACTGATCTTGGTTATTTATGATGAAATGAAGTTACAAAAATCTTTGTTTGTGGATTTTGAACATACAACAGGTGATTAGATTTCATAAATCACAACAGACAAGTTTTTTTAAGACAGATTAGGATGAGTTTTGACTTTGGTGATGTGTAGTTACCAAACTATGACCAAAATGAGTCTATATAAGCTAAGTAAACTTAAAGCAACAAGATTTATACAATGAACAAGCCCTGAACACAACTGGTTCAGCAATTCCAAACACTCCTTTGTGAACTGTTTTGCAAATTTAAGTAAGATAACAACTGAGTACACTTGAATTAATGATCAATCTAAATCTACATACCCTAAATACAGCTTGATAAACATATTATAACCAGTTTTAACTACACTTGAAGATAATGCAAAGAAAACCTTAAAATTTACTTACACACTGTCCTTTGCCACAATGGCTTGCACAAATACCCAATGAACCTCTAACCTATCCAAACCCCTACCCTAGCTCAATATCAAACCAATTCCATAGCTGCTTCACCCATTGACCAAATCAATACCATTTATGCCCCGTTTTGACTTTTGTTGACCAAGTCCCACTTATGCTTAAGACGTAATGTAAGCTTATAGAAATCTAACATAGCTTATACAAGCTTGTTTGAGTGAAATCAAGTTATCAAGAGCTTGTACATAAGGTTTTGAATTGGAAATTCTCAACAGTGGACTCAAGAGTATGAATTTGCTATAAACTTTGAAAGTGAAGCTTAAAACAGATTATATTGATGATTAAACATAAGTTTGATACACAACAACAAGAGATTACAGATATTACACTTAATTAAAACTTTTAATATAAAAACGACATTAAATGAAAATTAAAAAAACTACAAGACACTCTCTCTTGCTCCTCCTTTCCTTATTTTATAATCCAAAGTCTTTTTCTCTCACTTCTGAATCTATCCCAGCAATCCTCAGCCATTGGATGGCTTAAAACAATCTTGGCCGTTTAAATGAGATTTTGGCGCCAATTTTTCCTTTATCCAATTGGGGTTGAGTGAGGGTTAGGTGCATTAAATGAAGTTTGGATGTTAGCTAAGGTGGGGGAACGAGGTTTAGTGGAGATTGAGGAGGGATGGGAGGAGATGTGTTGCAGTATAGCTTGAGATGGGAGACTTTGGCGGGTGGGTGGTTTTTGACCAAGGTTTGACCAAGAGTTAATAATACGGGGTCCAAAATTCAATTTGTGGGTCCAAAATTGATTGACCAGGCAAATGGGGTTTAAAGGGTTAATAACTATAGGACTTGATGTGTAAATCACGAAAATCAAGGGACCATTGCCAATTCGTAAAAGTTATTCCAAGGACCACAAGTGACAACCTTCAAAAGTATAAGGACCAAACTTGCCATTTTGCCATTTCCGGGGCCATTTCGCCAAATTTCAAAGTTGAAGGACTAAACTTGTAATTTTCTCAAACTTTTGATATTTTTCACCAAAGGACTAAATTTGACAACTTATGATTTTAAAAGGGCCTTTGGTGACTTTTCTTTGAAATTTTGACTCGTGGACTATTTTGACAATTTTAGAAACTGGGGACTGAAGCGCTAATTATGCAAACTTTGCTCATTTTCATCCGATTTTAAACATTTTGCATCCGAAACATATAAAGTGCAATTTTGGAATATTTTGATATTTTGATGCATTTCGAGCATTTTTAGACGTTTTGCAGCTCGATTTGACTAAAATGATGAGTATTTGCACACTCATCGATTGCCATGGGCTTGAATAATGCACCTTGTCCTTTGGATCCTTGGTAACTTGACTCATTGGCACGGTGGAGGAGGCATTGGAGTCGTGGGTCCATTGTGTGTCCGAGGTTCACTCTCCACTACCTTAGGGAGAGAGGAAGAAGAAGAGGTAGTAGGAGCAGCAGTCCGGTATGAAACACCACTTGGTTGTGATCGCTTTAGCATCGCCCCTCGGGTTAGCGATCGTGTTGCTCGGAAGTTTTCACGAGCCCGAGGGTCGATCATTTAAAGACTTCTTAAGATCGACAATCGACCGACCAACAACTGTTCATTTCATCTTGGGATTTCATGAACGCTTGATAACTCATCGGATGATGGTCTTGGAGGAGCAATGAGCGGAGGAGTTGGAGGGACAATTTGAGGCCGTATGTTTTGATTATAGCCAAAATTCCCTTGATTAGGATTCATATTCCCATGAAATTGATTCCCTCGATTGAAATGGTTTGATGAAGGTTTCATGATTTTGGAAACCTTGATTGGGTCCAGATAGAAATTACCTTGGTTTTGATAACCTTGGTTCATTCTTGGTTGGTTCTCGATTCGGTTTTGCATGTTGTGATTTTGGTTAAAACCGGGTGGTGCACGATTAGTGTTAGCACGGTAGTGTGGTTCATTTTGAGGACGGTATTGATTACCTCCTCTGTGAACTACCGGCTAGAGCATTGGCTTCAAAGGACTACCATCGGTGGCGGTACAATTGTAGTAAGCATGAGGACCACCACAAGTAACACAACTCTCAACTTTCTTCACTTGACATGTGTTGGTGTACGAGTGAAGGTGACTTTCTTTTGGTTAGCAAGAACCAAAGCTCGAACAATGTCTCGTGAGTTTGTCAATCTTAGCATCGGTGCTAGATGTACACGGGGGATGAAGAAGAAGAAGGTCCAAGCATGAGACCGATATGTCTTTGCTCGAAAGGACGGACCTGAGATTTGTTCTCAATGATTTGCAAGGCCTCTTTTGTGGTCTTGCTCAGAAATACCTCCGCGGAGGCATTCAAAGAGTCTTGATTAGTCCGATTGAGACCATTGTAGAAAGTATCCATTTGCATTAACTCGGTAAAACCATGATGCGGACACTTGCGGCTACTCTTTGTAACGATCCCATGCCTCCCGAATGATTCATCAAATCTCGAGAAAATTTCATTATCTCATTCTTAAGACTTGTGGTTCGGGATGGAGGATAGAACTCGTTAACGAACTTGGTGACAAGATCTTCCCATGTCTCTATAGAGCGAGGGGTTGTTTCTCAAGCCATTCGGGCTTGTCCCTAGAGAAAATGGGAGCAGAAGAAGCTTGATAGCTTCATGGGACATTCTTGTACTTGATGGTAGATGCAATCTTGTTAAACCATCGAATGTGTGCATGAGGATCATCCGCTCAAAACCATAGAATTGGCTTTGGGTTACTAGATTAAGCAACCCGGTTTTGAGCTCGAAAGTGTCGCCCACGATGGTGGGACAACAATGGCATCTCCGTAACCCTCGATGGGTGCTTGGAGAAGCTCATTCATGGGTTTGTCTTCGCCATTTCGACGGAGGTGGTGGTGGTAGACGTTCCTCGATCACGGTGAAGGAGGTGAGCGTCCTCTACGTCTACGAGGAATGTTTCCAAGTTCGAAAGTGGACTTGTAGAGCTGGAAGAACAGTCGCATGCACTAAGTATAAAAATCAATTTTCAAAACAAATGAGGCAAAACACAAGTGAACTTAACCAATAATCACAAATGAAATGGCTTCTTTGAAAAAGGTACACCAAATCACAAGTGACACAAAGGCAAGTTTTAAATCGATGTTCGGGAACTTATTATGGTCGCACCCAGTTAGGTAGTGCTTTGCCTTGATTTGCGGTGGTTGATTTTTATGTATATATTAAGTACCACTAAAAGGCGTAGGTAAGATTTGTGCAGATGGGTTTAAAAACTTTTGGACAATATTTTTGGTATCGTCTCGTTTAACCAAATCGTACTGTTTTAAGAATCACCTTAAAAACAATACAAGATAGAAAACGCTACGATTGTTTTGTTGTTTTATATTTTTTTGGTGTTTTAACACTTTAGGAAAAGTGTTAATGAACTTTTTGATTTTCTTATAACTTTACAAAAACTTTTTACAAATGATGGGTTATGTGCAAGAATGGGTGCGAAAATGGCTAAACACACGCTAAAGCCTCCCGGCGCATAAAATTTTGATCATCTTTGGCTTGGTCAAGCTACCTCACACAAGGTGGCCACTTGTGAATGGCTAACCGTAAGAAGCTTAAAAGCGCTTAAAACACAAATACGATGAAGATAAGAGAATATAGTGGATTCCCGGGTCGTTAAGTCCCACGGAGACTCAATGGTGTGTAAAACACAAACTCAGATGATGGAGTGATCACTAAGGATAGTGATCTGTAAAGGTTTTGATTAGAAATATTACACTACTGATTGATTGGAATGGAATAGGATACAGAACAGGAAAACACAACAATCAGATAAGAGAAACGTAAACGTAAGTTTTAAAAACTACGTATACGTTCAAAATAAAAAGTAAAATCTAAGAAATAATAGACCTAAAAATATGAAAATAACATTTTTGAAATCCTAAAAATAAAAGAAAATTATTAAAAAAGGAAAATTATTTTTACAACTATTTAATTAATTATTATTAATTAAAAACTATTTTAACTATTTAATAAATACTCTAAAATAGAAGAAAATACAAAATAAGGCTAGAAAAATAAACTTATGATTCAGAAAAATCTAAAATACTATAAAACTAATTTTAAAATTAAAATATATTTTTCACACTTTTATTTAATTATTACTAATTAATTATTATTTAAAATACACTTAAATACTAGAAAATATAAAATAAACTTGGAAAAATAAAATTTTAACTTTGAAAAATCTAAAATATGATAAAACAAATTTTAAAACTGAAAATATATTTTTTATGCTTTTTAATTATTTATTACTAATTAATTACTACTTTTAACTATTTAAAATTATAATAAATACTAAAAAGATAGAGAAAAATATGAAACTTTTTCTAAAAATACTATATGATGACAGAAAACAAAGAAAAATAGAAAAACAAGATTTGCTTATTAATAAGCTGAAAAGAAAAATCAAAAAGCTAAGAAATATTAAATAAACACTATCACCGATTTTTAATTGATTTTTTTCTGGATTTTCTTTTTGAAAACTACTTTAATACTAATATTATGAAACTTTAACAAAGACAAAAATTTTACAAGTCAAAAATAAGCTGTTTGAGGGGCTTATAATCCCAATAGATGGCTTAAGAGCTTATTTTGTGGAAATAAGCTCAAACAAGCTAACCAGCTGAAACAAAAGCTCAAAATGGATGCAAGTAGACTACTGCTACTCAAATGAAGCTAAAACACACAGATAAGCACATTGCTAAGATAGAAATAAGCAGATAAGCACTTGCTATTTGTGATGAAAAACAGAAAATGGGACAAAGTTAGGGCTTATTGCAGCCCTAGCAAACAATCTTAAAAATGAAAGACAAGTCTTGAGACTTCAAGATGACCAGTTTGGCTTCCCAAAGAACCAAAGTTCACAAGTTTTGGACAACTATAGAGCTTTTGGTGAGCTTATGAAATTTGACCAACCAACTGTGCACAGGGCACTCTAACAGACTAAGTACCCAAAATAAGCCAAGAAATAAGTACCAAATAAGCTGATTTACAGAGAACTAATATTTTTATATTTTTCTTTAGCAACCAAACTTTAATACCCTAAGAGCTTATGAACTAAATCTTATTAATAAACACACAGTGAAATTATCTAGTTTAATAAAAAACGACCAAGTTGGTAATTTGACTTTTTAAGAAAACTAGCAGTTTGACTTATATGAACTTTGAGTTGATTACAATCACTGATTATGTTGTTTTGAGGTATATTGAAACTTATTTAACCAACACTAACAACTTATTAACACAAAATCTTGCTCATGATTCATGAAAACTCAACAGTGGACACACTAGTTAAGATCAAATGTAATTTTGACTTTTCACTAAATGAACACTAGTTTTCTTGACTTGTTTGAACTAAGCTGGACCAAATGTAACACTGAGCAAGTACTAATCTTGACATGAGCACTCTTGAGCCAGAGTTAAACAAGGTAAACCAAACACACCTTATTAAAAGCTGCTTTGAAGATTTTCAAGGCTAATCACAATTAAAACCATGGGATTGACTATAGACCTTACAATATCATTATATGAGATTAAATAGACATGATCCAACAGTGCTAACAACATAAAACACAAGACTTATGATTATACTGATTTGACTGTCCAAATTAGACTTTTACAAAATACAAATTTAAGAGAACAACCTACTGATTTAAAAGCTTAATTCAACTTAACTATGACTAATGAACACAAAGAAACAGAAATATAAGCTAATTAACAACTATAACAGTAAAATGCAAAAGTGATCAAAAGTGCTTACACTTGCTTCCAAGCTCAAAACTGAGATCAAGGACCAACTAACACTCCTATAAGCTTACCACTAAGCTACTAACCCAAGGCCATCCATAATTCACCCTGTTCCAGCTGTGTACACCATCTCCAAGCGATTTTTGAATTTTCACTAATTAATTGGTATTTTTGGTGATTTTTGATTTTTGCTTCTAAAGCTGCTTTTTAGAGTTTCTAAAAGCTTTAATAAGCTTTCTAGGAGCTTATGTGGCTTATTTAGTCCATAAGAACATATCTAAACAACAATTGATCATCCATGAGAATTTGAAAATAAGGAAAATTGCATAATCTGAGATATAAGTTGATACTTGAATTGAAGGTTCACAAAAGCTTTATTAATACATAAGAACTTGAAATTCAGAGTTTTAAGACTAAAACATACACTTGAAATTGAAAATAAGCTAAAACGACTTAATGAAATGAAAATTACACTAGATACCTCATACATTGCTTCTTCTCTTTCCTTTATAGACTTTTCAGCATCCCCACATGTCTCTGAGCTTATCCCACCAATTCTGAGCCATTGGATCACACAAAATCATCAAAACCATACACTTGGATTTTTGGCGCCAATTTTCTATTTAGCAGGTTTGAGCAATTAATGGATTAGTTTCAATCAATTAAAGGTTTTGTTGTTTAGAGGAGGTGGAGGGGACATAGTATGGGGGGGGTTGAGAAAAAGGAGGGAAAACCATGACTGGTTTTGGGTGTTTCAGTGGTTGTGAGGACGAGCTACAGTGACCCTGGTTTTCTTGGCGCGTTGAGAGGTTTTGACTTTTGTTGACGGGTCTTAATATTAACGAGTGAAATTTGGATTGGGCGAGGGATAAGTGGATTGGATTTTGGATAATTAACATAAAGGGTCCGTTTGGTTTAGTGATATTATAAGGACCAAAATTGCAACTTCATCAAACTTCAAGGATGATCATGATATTTTTCCAATGCTCTCACAAGGACCAAACTTGACAACTTTGATAATACAAGGACCCTTTTGCATAAATTCCATTTTAAAAGGTCGAGGACTAATTTTGCAATTTTTCCAAAGTTTAGGGACCTTTCTTGCCAATTGACCAAAGAATCATTCAAGGATCATTTTAAACAACTTAGAATACTTGAGGGACCTTGAATGATAAAATTCCACATTTTTGAATTTCGGGGACTAGATTTGACAACTTTTAAAACTTGGGGACTAAAGCGCCAATTTGCAAACTTGATACATTTTCATCGATTTTGATATTTTTGCATTTAAACACATAAAACACTGATTTGTGATATTTTGATCATTTGATGTGTTTACGAGTGTTTTCGAGATGATTTTGCGTTTAGATTGTACAAAATGATGAGTATTTAAGCACTCATCAATCCCCACATCGAGATATTGCTAGTCCCTAGCAATGATTTGCGATTTAGATTGGACCAACCCATAACCCATGACCCATAACCAAAAACCCATGGGCAAGAGGGCGTTCCACGGATCCCTAGCTTTGTGCTAGCCGGATCCCAGTGGAAGGATCCGTGGGATCCGTGAGAACAAGTGAGGAAATTTGCCTATAAATGAGAGCTATTTCTTCATTCTAACTCACCCTCTTCTTACTAAATCTCTCATACACTCTCATTCTCTTCTAACATATAGATCACTAGATCTAGAGTTGTTCTTCTTTTCTTTCTATTTGTGATCCTCATATAGGTCCTTCTCTAAGGCGAGATCACGAGCATTCTACAAGTCATCCAAGCAAGGGGTCCTTGATTGATTTGTCACTCCATAAGATTTACATAGCGAAGATCTTGTATTTGATATTTCACATATTTGTTGTGTAATAGTTGTGTTGGTTTGGTCCACCGTGCTACGGACTCGGTATCTAGCTTTGTACCGTAAAAAGTGTAAGCAACGTTGTGAAGGCTTCTCCTCACAAGTGAAGGAGTTTGTTGACATAGTGCTTGAACTCGAGTAGGTGACTCGAGGAGTGGAGTAGGGCGAGGAAGGTGTCCTTGTAGCCGAACCACTATAAATCGGTTGTGTCATTTCTATCCCTTATCTTTATTTATTTGCTTGCATTATCATTAGATCTATCGTTCTCAACATCCATACGATTTCACATAATATCGAATCTAAAGTTTTGAAATCAACTTAAAATCGGCAAAACTATTCAACCCCCTTCTAGTTTTCCACAATTGGCATCAAGAGCTAAGTTTATAAAAGTTTTAAAATAAAATTGTATTTTAAAACTTTTCGATCACTATGGGTTGTGAAAATTATAAGGAAGGGCAATCTATGCAACGACCACCACTACTTGAAACTAATGGTTTTATATATTGGAAAATAGATTAGAAACATATGTGAAGTCTAAAGATATTGATCTTTGGTACATTATTGTTGAAGGTGATTTTGAGGCTACCTCAAATGATGATAAAGGAAATTTAGTTCACATATCTCATGATAAACTAAATGATGAAATGAAGAAAAGCTTTCTAAAAATATAGAAGCAAAATGGTTTTATATAATGCTTTACCGAAAAAGGAATTGAAAGAATTTCTATGCTTAAAACCTCTAAAGAAATTTGGAATTCTTTAGTTGTAACTCATCAAGGCAACCAACAAGTTAAAATAATAAAATTGATTTATTTGTTCAACAATATGAACAATTTTCAATATCGGATGAGGAAACTATAGATCATTCATTTGCTAACTTTAATACTATTATTACATCTTTACAAGCACTTGATGAATCCTTTTCTAGCCGTAACCATGTTAGGAGATATCTAAGGGCACTTCCATCAAGTGGAGATCAAGGTGTGACAATCGAAGAGTCAAAAGATTTGACAATCCTCACCCTCGATGAACTCATAGGCAACCTAAAAGTCTACGAGCTTGTCCTTGCTAAAGATTTCAAGCCTCAAAAGTGAAAGAGAAACACAAATCTCTTGCCCTTAAAGCCAAAAAGGCTTGACGATGAGGAGAACTCATCTTCGAGTAGTGACGACGAAGAGTACGCTATGGCGGTAAGGGACTTTAAAAGTTCTTTAGAAGAAAGGGTAGATACGTCAAACAACCGTATGACGATAAGAAAGGCTTCGAGAAAAGCAAAGAGGACGAGAAGCCAAAGGATGATCGTACTTGCTTTAAATGTGGGGACCCAAAACACTTTATTAGTAAGTGTCCCAAACGGGATGATCAAAAGGCATTCGTGAAGCTGCACGTGGGGAATGAGCTGACGAGGAGGACGAAGAAATTTGTCTCATGGCAAATGACGAGGTATGTCACGAATACTATAGTAGTTCATCACTTGATGACGACTCATTGCATAATGAATATGATAAACTATGCAATATTAGCTTAAAACTAATTAACAAAAACAAGCTTTTAAAGAGTCAAAACCAACGTTTAGATAAAGAAGTCATAGAATTAAAAGCAAAACTAAAACGTTTGGAAAATGGTAAAATAGCAAGTGGTGAATGTGAACTTTGTGTTCAACTTCAAACACTAGTTGATCATTTAGATTCTAAAATTGCTAGAATGAGTACAAACACCTTAGATACAATACTTGATGGGGTTAAAACCGGCAACAACCAAAAGGGTCTAGGTATACAAAACTTGATTCATCAACTAGTGAAAATAAAGAAACAAAATTTGTTAAAGAATTAGAAAACCAGCCATCGTTGTGGCGGATCCTGATTCCCTAAAAGGGAACCGACTAGTGTACAAAGCGGGATCCGTGGATCTGCTGTGACAACTAGTGGTAATAACATAGCCTCATCATCTAGAACCGAGTTCGTTATCGTAAATAGGAAGAAACCAATTCATGTCACCACTAGACATCCACCTCCAAAAATAATCCTACTTTTGCAAGAAACAAAGCACCATCTTTTCAAAACATAATGCATCTAGGAGACCTAATAACGTTTATCGAAGAAGTAACCATCAAATGGGATGGAACCCTAATATGCAAAACGGTTTCTCTTTTCAAAACTTTGCTCCATGGAATGCATACTCATCTTATCCATACATGTCTAACATGAATGGAATGTTTAACACTAATGGACCCATGAATAAATGGGGACCAAACTTTGAGTTTATTATTGTTTTAGGTGTGCTTAAAGGTCGACCTAGACCCCGATGAATGGGTCAAGGATAGCGGGTGCACGAGGCACATGACCGGCAATAGGATCTATTCTCCACATATGAATCCGTAAATGGAGGTAATGTGGTGTTTGGAAATAGCAAAAGTAGAATCATCGGTAAAGGTACGGTTTCTAACAAATCTCTAACCATTAACGATGTGTGTCACGAGAAAACCTAAACTTTAATCTCTTAAGTATAGGACAAATATGTGATAAAAAGTGCAATGTACTTTTACCAAACCGTAGTAAGATACTTAAAATGGCATAACCATAGGAAGAGGAATTAGGAAACATGGAGTCTATGTCATTAAAATCGGTAATGAACCTAAAGACAAACTATGTCTTACCTCTATGGATGATACTTGACCTTATGGCATCGAAGATTGGGTCACGCCAACATGAGACTTCTTCAATCGCTATCATCCAAAGATCTAGTAAGAGATCTACCTAAGTTAAAATATGAACATCATTTTGTGATGCTTGTAATATAGGAAAACAAGTTCATTCGAGTCATAAAGCTAAAAACATGGTGTCCACAACTAAGTGTCTAGAATTACTACATATGGATTTATTTGGTCCATCCGCTATCCAAAGTTATGGAGGCAACTACTATACTTTGGTAATAGTGGATGACTACTCTAGGTATACATGGACAAAATTTTTAAAGAACAAAACGGAAACCTTTAATTATTTTGAAATATTAAGCAAAAAGATCCAAAGACAACTAGGAAGTTCTATAGTGTCTATTAGGACGGATCATGGTAGGGAATTCGATAATGAAGTGCAATTTGAGTCTTTGTGACGCTAATGGTATTACTCACAACTTCTCGGCCCACGCACTCCACAATCGAATGGGGTAGTAGAAAGAAAGAATAGAACCCTTCAAGAAATGCGTAGAACCATGCTTAACGAACAATCCATACCTTAAAAATTTTGGTGTAATGCTGTTGATACTTCAACGTACATACACAATCGAGTCTTAATTAGACCAATCTTAGGTAAAACTCCATATGAGTTACTCCGAGGAAAAAAGCCTACTTTAAATCATTTTAGAGTCTTTGGAAGCAAATGCTTCATTCTTAACACTAAAGATTACCTTACAGAATTTGATCCTAAATCAACCGAAGGTATCTTTCTAGGTTACTCGCCAAATAGCAAAGCTTACGTCATATTAAACAAAGAAACAATAAAGGTAGAAGAGTCATTAAACATAAAATTTGATTAAAGTCCACCCAAACCCTCTCCACCTCTTGTCGATGACGACATCATAGAAAGTGAAGCTATTGTAATTAAGAAAAAGATAAATGAAGAAGAAGAACCTTCAATTAGTGAAATCACAAACATTAAAGAGTCCAAAGATCACCCCGTAGATAAGGTCATAGGAAAGCTAAACGAACGAACATTAAGGTCTCAAGTTCAAAACCAAAGTAGCTTATTTTGTTTTGTTTCAACTATAGAACCTAAGAACACATAAGAAGCCATAAAAGATGAAAGTTGGGTAATGGCTATGCAAGAAGAATTAAATCAATTTGTTTCTAATGATGTTTGGACACTTGTCCTCCACCTAGTAATCAAACCATAATAGGAACAAAATGGGTGTATAAAACAAATTAGATGCAAACGGAGTAGTATCTAGGAACAAGGCTAGACTCGTTGCCCAAGGGTATAACCAACAAGAAGGAATAGACTTTGATGAGACCTATGCCCCGTGGCTAGATTAGAGTCTATAAGAATACTTCTTGCGATGCTTGTGCTAATGATCTAAAGCTTTATCAAATGGATGTCAAAAGCGCTTTTCTAAATGGTCTTATTAATGAAGAAGTATATGTAGCTCAACCTCCGGGCTTCATCGATTTTGAAAAACCCAAACACGTTTATAAATTAAAGAAAGCCCTTTATGTTCTTAAACAAGCTCCAAAAGCTTGGTATGATAGACTCAAGTCCTTTTTAATTAAACATAACTATACCATGGGGTTAGTTGACAACACACTTTTTACTAAGAAAAAGGAGTCACACATAATCATAGTACAAATATACGTAGATGATATTATATTCGGATCCACTTGTCAAGACATGTGTGATGATTTCTCTAAAATCATGCATGACGAGTTCGAGATGAGTATGATGGGAGAACTTAGTTTCTTTCTTGGTCTACAAATTAAACAAGTAGAAGATGGTATCTTCTTCAATCAATCTAAATACATCAAGGAGATGTTAAAGAAATTTGGTCTAGAAGAGTCGAAACCTATTAGGACACCCATGTCATCCGACACCAAACTCACAAAAGATGAAGACGGCGAATCCGTAGATAATACTAAATATCGTGGCATGATAGGTAGTCTTCTCTACCTCACGGCAAGTAGGCCGGATATCATGTTTAGTGTGCGCCTATGTGCTAGGTTTCAAGAAAACCCCAAAACTTCACACCTAGAAGCCGTAAAAGAATTTTAGATACATTAAGGGTACAACACAATTAGGATTATGGTATCCTAAGGGCACGGGTATAGAAACAATTGTATATGCGATTCGACCATGTAGGGATTACGTTGATAGAAAAGTACAAGTGGGTGTGTACTTTCATGGGATGTTGTTTAACATCATGGTTTTCTAAGAAACAAACGGCTCTAGCAATATCAACAACCGAAGCCGAGTACGTCTCACGTGAAAGCATGCCAACAAGCACTATGGATGAAACAAGCGTTAGTAGACTACGACATTCATCTAAGCGACATAGCCATTCTATGTGACAACAAAGGTGCCATCGACTTAAGCAAGAATCCGGTATTGCATTCTCGCACCAAGCATATAGAGATTCGTCATCACTTCTTAAGAGACAATGTTCAAAGGGAAAATTTCTATTGAGAAAGTAGCATCCGAAGATAACATAGCCGACGTCCTCACCAAACCGTTGAAGCGGGAACAATTCAACCTCGCCGTCTTGGTCTTGGTTTAATGGAACACACGTCGTAATTTATTTTGACTCTACAAGGTATGTAAACACTAGCCTTCTTCTTTACGAGTCTAGGATCTCTATTTCACGCACAACTCACAAACAATACGGAATTTTCAAAACCCAAAGATAAGTTTTTCACTTATAGCTTTCCTACTTTTTATATACACATTTTCAAAGAAAACCTACTTTCACAATGTTTTCTAAAGGATGATACCTTCCCGTATCAATTTCACAAAAGCAATTTCTCACGTCTAGGACAAATCGCTTTTCATTATTAATACAAAGTAAAAGCCGTTTTCATTGCATCTCATGTCTTTTGAATGCTAAAGGGGACACATAACTAATATGTGTTTTTGGGTACATTCATTTAAGCTACAATGAATTAGGAGCATTGAAAACACAAGATTACGACTTATGTACTAAATATGTGTTTTCGGGTTATCTTAATAGGATATTTTTATACTTCTAGTTTAGTTTTATTTCTTTTTAGGGTCGAGATAACCGCAACTCCAAATAGTTTGCATATAGGCACACAATAGGCAAAATATTTCCAAAGGAGAATTTTGTCTTGCTGAAACACGGACCCACGGATCCCACCTTCATCTTTGGACGGATCCCTCAAGGAAGGATCCGTGGGATCCGTGTATCTGAGTGTTTTCAACTTCTATTTTTGTCACTTTGGATGTAAAATCCACATTTGCTTCATTTTTGGGAGTATGCTATTTAATGCTTGTGTTCTCATGATCACATGCCTTGAATTCATATCTAATCATTAGATTTTAATCCACATTTGGGTCAAGCATTCATTACAATGTGTTGGTTTTCTATATATAACTCCCAAAATGCTTGCATACTCCATCTCCTTCTCACAAACACACTTCATCATGTCATCCAAAACCCTTTAGGAGAAACATCTAGTACAAACAATCATGATATCCAAACCTTTGTACTTCCATCATCCAAAATACCACAATCAAATGCTAGGATATCCATGCGATTAGTATCCGATCTTGTTGTTTAGCAAAACCAACCTCAAATGATTCATTCTCAAATAACTCACCACAAGATGCTTCCATTATAGCACCACCCTCATCACCAACAAGTACACCAACTTCATCACCACCTAAATTAACTCTTTTGGAACTCCTTAGAACTCCAACAAGATCTACCCAACCTAAAGAAAAAGAAATAGTCTTTTCCACACCCCCCACATCACCAAATACTATTTTTCAAGATCTTGAAACATCACCACCTCTAGCTCCCATCACATTACAAGAACATCTAGGTTCTTTTCCACCACCACGCATAAACATTCGGATTTTGATCCATATTTTCCTATTTTTCCACCACAACTTCCGCATAACTCAAATCAAAACAACCCGGAAAACTTCCGCACTCATTACCCACATCATTTACATTGTGAACATTGCCAATCCACTAGGGAAATTGCAATAGAAGTTAGGGAAGAAATGCGTTTCATACTCAGCCTCATCCTTGATCGCATCAATACCATTACTCATCAAAACCTCCATCCATAACCTTATGCAAGCATGGAAGGAATCTCTACTACTATTTCTCACTTTTAGTAGTAATTTTTTTTTTGTCATTTTCAAGAACAAGTCTTGTTCTTATTTTTACATGCTTGTAAGTGGCTTAACTACCACTACAATTTGTCGTTTTATTACAAGGCCTTGTTTACATACCTTGGCTCCCTATCTTGATTCTCGACAACCATAAGATCATTTAAGCATGTTACTAACTTTCTTTTGTAGGATTTTTTTTCTTCTCTTGACGCCCCAAACTAGGGGGAGCTACCGTCGAGGGGAGTAAGAAATCGTGGGCGCTTTTTCCTCCAGGGTTAACTTTTGTTTCGACAAAAGGGAGAAGAAGTAAAACTTAGGAGCTTTCAAAACTTACATCTATTCTTAAGTTTTACTCATCATAACATTATATTTTGTCATCAACAAAAGGGAGATTGTTAATACAAATAAACCGTAAAACGTTTATTAATATTTTGCGATCTCTTTGTGTTTTGTTGATAACATATATAATGTTGTCTTAAATATAATTATAAGGATACATGTTATTTTTGTAAAGCATTTACATATAATCTTTCAAATACAAAATGTAGTAATTAAGCATTTGTTGTAATAGTTTATTAGGATGGGTAAAACCATAACCCATGGATCATAACCCATGGATCTTAACCCATACCAAGAAGACTAGATACAATGTATACTTAGATACATTGAATCTAAAGAAACCCATGGACCAACCCATAACCCATGACCCATAACCAAAAACCCATGGGCAAGAGGGCGTTCACGGATCCCTAGCTTTGTGCTAGCCGGATCCCAGTGGAAGGATCCGTGGGATCCGTGAGAACGGTGAGGAAATTTGCCTATAAATGGAGAGCCATTTCTTCATTCTAACTCACCCTCTTCTTACTAAATCTCTCATACACTCTCATTCTCTTCTAACATATAGATCACTAGATCTAGAGAGTTGTTCTTCTTTTCTTTCTATTTGTGATCCTCATATAGGTCCTTCTCTAAGGCGAGATCACGAGCATTCTACAAGTCATCCAAGCAAGGGGTCCTTGATTGATTTGTCACTCCGCAAGATTTCTGTAGCGAAGATATTGTATTTGATATTTCACATATTTGTTGTGTAATAGTTGTGTTGGTTTGGTCCACCGTGCTACAGACTCGGTATCTAGCTTTGTACCGGAAAAAGTGTAAGCAACGTTGTGAAGGCTTCTCCGCCAAGTGAAGGAGTTTGTTGACATAGTGCTTGAACTCTCGAGTAGGTGACTAGGGGGTGGAGTAGGGCAAGGAAGGTGTCCTTAGGCAGAACCACTATAAATCGGTTGTGTCATTTCTATCCCTTATCTTTATTTATTTGCTTGCATTATCATTAGATCTATACGTTCTCAACATCCATACGATTTCACATAATATCGAATCTAAAGTTTTTGAAATCAACTTAAAATCGGCAAAACTATTCAACCCCCTTCTAGTTTTCCACAAAAACAAAACTACATACATAGATCACTTGGATCTTAGGTTAGAGAGTTTATAACTCAAAGAGAAAATATGTGTGAAAGGGGTGAGAAACAATGAAGAAATGACTCACTATTTATAGAGAGAAAATAGCTACTGTTTCACGGATCCCTCACTTGAGGGATCCGTCCGGTGTAATACAGGGGATTCGTGGGACACTCCCCTTTGCCCATAGGTTTTGGGTCATGGGTCATGGGTTATGGATCATGGGTATCCAAGTAGATACAATGTATCCATAAGATGCAATGCATCTAGTCCATGGTTTATGGATTAAAACTATGGAACATGGATTAAAACCATGTATGACTTAAGCATGATGTAATGCAATGGGTTATGGGTTAAGCTCCATGGGTATGGGTCATGGACTTTGGGTTGTACCCAACTACATTCAATGTATTTGGTCAATGGGTCAAATACTTAAGTTTTTACCCAATTGTATTACCCATTATAATACATACTAGTTATGTATATATTTTCCCAATATGTAAACACTAGTTGTTGTACATATGTATTACTAAATCATAAAATCACTTATACTTGTTTTAGTGTTTTATGTGAAAACTTAAGTGTGTTAGAAAACTATTGGCTCAAACCATTTACGTATTTTATTTGTTTCGTTAAAATGATTTTACGTTTGTTATCGACAAAACATTAGAAGATCGTAAAATATAAACAAACGTTTTTACGGCTTATTTGTATTAACAATCTCCCCCTTTTTGTTGATGACAAAACATAAAATTATTTTAAGGAAAAACTAAAATTCGTAAAAGTTTGATTTTGTAGTTTTTACTTTCTTCTCCCCCTTTTTGTCGAAACAAAAGAGCTTTGGAAAGGAACTAACACATTGTTTTAAGAAAAAAAACATTTGAAAAGAAAAAAAAAATATAGAGCAAGTGACGGGAAGGGTTCTCGTCATAACTCCCCCTTGACGAGTCAATCCCTTTGTGAGGGCGTCAAGTAAATAAAACTAAGCTAGTTCATTTGCAATTAAGTTTGCAAAAGATTTCGTCTAAGTGACGAATATGCTCCCCCTTTATGATTGCAACTTTGCAAAGGGACGTCATAAAATGTAATCCTAATATTGCAAGTGATTTTGCAATGTATTGCTTTAACACAAAGCTCCCCCTAGCTTAAGGTGTCAAAGTCTTCACGTGTAAATTGAAAATCTACAAAACAAAGGTTAGAATACAAGTATATAATGCATAATTTCCTGCAAAAAAGACTCGAGTTAGTAGAAAATTAGTCTTCTATTGCACGGATTCCACAGTTCCCTCCTTGGAGGGATCCGTCTATCTATAACTAAAGTACAGAAAGTGTGATGTACCAAAAGGTATGTTGACATCAAAATGAGATATGTATTAGACCAATAATCATATACTCAGAAATATAGAAAATATCATGTAATTTCATTTAATAAAACTAGAGATATGATATACATGACTCTAAAAACTAAGAAAATGAACGATACATGACTTTGAGTTACTAGACTATCTAAGTCACGCTTGATACTAGGACACCACTAAAATTCTCTAGCTCAAGTTTGTTTAGGTTTAATCTCGTCGAAACGTTCGAGGAGGTGATAAAACATGAAACGTTGATCTTCCCGTACTTCATGTATCAAACTTTCAACATGTTGACAATGATAGCAATCTTTGTCATGGCTAAGTAGTGGTGATGGAAGAAAGGAAATTTCTTGATGTGAAGGATCAAGTGAAGCGGGTTGAGGAGCCTCAAACGATGGAGGGATTGGTGGAGGCGCATTTGAAGATGGCTCGACCAAGAATGATGGTGGTGGTAGAGAGGTGTCAACTTCCATGTGGTCGGGAGGTTGACTTTGATAATTTCTCACAATCCAAATAGGATTATTTGATGATGATGGCGAAAAGGAAGCCAGAGCTAGTGTTGATTCAACACCTTGATTTTGTTCCATTATTCCTCCTAATAAGGAGAATGTTGCCGGTGGTGGAGGATGAGATGGCCTAGGAGGCAAGTCCTCTATATTGCGAGAGGTGTGGTGATGAAAGTGGAGTGGTGATCACACAAGCTAGCCACTTGTGAATGGCTAACCGTAAAGAAGCTTAAACCGCTTAAAACACAAATACAATGAAGATCGAGAATATAATGAATTCCGGTCGTTTAGTCCCACGGAGACTCAATGGTGTGCCAAAACCGATTCAGATGATGGAATGATCACTAAGGATAGTGATCGTAAAGGTTTTGGATGGATAATTACACTCTCGAAAAAGTTTATAAAATAAAGCGACTTAAATGCAAATTAAGAAAATTAAAAGATAAAATATATTAAATAAACGCTATCACTATTTTTACAATGATGTTTTGTGATTTAATAAAATAAAATGACTTAAATAAACTATATTAACTAAAACGTAATCCTAAATTATCTAGAAACGTGGTTTAAAATGAAAGCAGCGTTACGTTTAAAAATTACTGTTGGGCGCAAGCAAAAGCGTAAAATTTATGAAATAAAAGGCCTATGAATGTAAAACTAATTTTATTACGTACTATATGAGAAAAGAAAATTTTAGAAAAAGATTTATATTTTTAGACTTTTATATTTTTATTATGAATTTATTAAGATTTTACACCAATTAAATGTTTAAAATACTAAAACTAATGAGAAAAATCGAAACTTTTTATAAAATACTTAATACTAATACAATTTTATAAAAATACAAAAGCGAAAAAGCTATACTAAATAAGCTAGAAATAAGCTAAATAAACTTAATAAGCTAAACCGACAAAAGCGTATATAAGAGATTATTTAGTGCAAGAGATGATGATCAAAGACCCAAGGCGCAATGGTTCCGGTACACCACTATCACTCTCCAAAGGGGAGGTCTCGGGTTCGAGCCTCGCCTACCCCTTTTACTAAACATTTTATTTTTGATTTTTTTCTTTTACAAAGTTGTTAAGACACTAAAATAAGCACTTTCTTTAACTACAACTTTTATGAAAACCAATAATAAGCTCTGTGAGAGCTTATTTTCTTAACAGTTTGGCTTTAAAAGGAAATAAGCAAAGATATTAAGCCAAGTAGCTTATAAGCTACTCAATAAGCACAACTATACTGGAAATAAGCTAATGGACTGATGATAAGCTAATATTACAATTGAACAAGCTCAAGCACTTATAAATAAGCACCAAATAAGCTAAAATAAGCACTTATATATAACTGATGTACACAGGACACTATGTAAATCACTAGGTACCTTTAAGCTACCTATTAAGCACTTGAATAAGCTACAAAATGAAAACAAACACTGCAATTAACTAGTTGACCAAGTGAGCTTTTCAAAGAACTAATTTACAAAATTTAGCTTTCACAAATAAGCTCTTGAGAAGCTTTTAAAAAGCGGAAAACACTTGAATAACTAGTTAACTTGAACAAAATGGATGAAATGAAAAGCTATTGCGAGACCAACTAAATAAGCTAGAAATTGAAATTTTAAGCTTAGAATCTTGAGATAGCTAGGTGAACTCTTCAAAAGCCAAGAATCACAAACTTAGGCTAACTAATAAGCTCTATGAGAGCTTGTGAAATAAGTTACCCAATGCGTGCAGTGGCACTTTGACTTTTAAGAAATTAAAACAAGTTGACTATAATGAACTTTGGCTTGATCTTAAACACTGATTATGATGTTTTAAAGTGAACTAAAACTGATTTGAGTAATGGTAACAACTTATGAACATGGAATCATGATCATGAATCATGAAAACTCAACAGTGAATGATCAAGAAGCAATCAAGAGTGATTTTGACTTTTTTCACAAAAGACCACTGGTTTTATATGTTGAGATGAGTTATTTAGACCTAATGAGACATGGAACAACAGCAAGCAACAACACAACTGGCCTTTAACATATTAAACACAGCAAAACCAAACAGACCTTTAAGTGTCTGATATGAATCTTTTTCAAAGCAGATCACAAAGTTAAACCATGAAACTGATTTTAGACCTTCTATAATCTCTTTATAGAACTAATGAATCATTAAACAACACCTCATTACAACAGTAACTAAGAAATGATGAAGAAGCAGTTTTAACTGTTATAACTAAGTTTTTATAAACTACAACTTTGAAAGAACAACCACTTGATTTTAATGTTTACATACACTTAATTAAGGCTAAATAACACAAAGGAACAGAATTTTAAGCTAATTAACAAACACAATAGTGAAATGCAAAATGGTTAAAAAGCTTACAAATGGGAATCCAACTGAAAACCATGAACCAATGACCAAAACTAATCCTAATAGCTTTCCACAAAGCTTCTAACCCAAGGCCATCCAAAATCACCCTGCTCCAGCTGTATACACCATCTCCAACTGATTTTTGATTTTTCTACTATTTAATTTGTATTTTTGGTGATTTTTGATTTTACTTTCTAAACTTGTTTTAAATGTTTCTAAAAGCTTGAATGAGCTTTCTGGGAGCTTATGTGGCTTATTTAGTCCATAAGAACATCTACAAACAACAATTGATCATTCATGAGAATTTGAAAATAAGGAAAATTGCATAATCTGAGATATAAGTTGATACTTGAATTGAAGGTTCACAAAAGATTAATTATGCAATAAAAACTTGAAATACAGATTTTGATAAGCTAAAACATACACTGACTTTGAAAATAAACTAAAACGACTTAATGAAATAAAAATTACACTCGATACTTGATACATTGCATCTCTCTGCCTTTATAATGACTTTTAGCACTCCTTGATGTCCTCTGAATCTTTCCCACCAAATCTGAGCCATTGGATTGCACAAAATCATCAAAACCATACACTTGGATTTTT
The DNA here is from genome assembly GCA_022545495.1 of Chrysanthemum lavandulifolium. NCBI lineage: Eukaryota > Viridiplantae > Streptophyta > Magnoliopsida > Asterales > Asteraceae > Chrysanthemum > Chrysanthemum lavandulifolium. The sequence continues at coordinate 156,131,992 of CM040243.1, forward strand.
GGCGCCAATTTTCTATTTAGCAGGTTTGATCATTAATTGGGGTAGTTTCAATCAATTAAAGGTTTGTTGTTTAGAGGAGGTGGAGGGGACATAGTATGGGGGGGTTGAGAAAAAGGAGGGAAAACCATGACTGGTTTTGGGTGTTTCAGTGGTTGTGAGGAAGAGCTACAGTACCCCTGGTATTAAACGCGCGTAAGGGTGGGTTTGACTTTTGCTGACCGAGTGGTTAATAACAAAGGGGCCGGGTCAAGGGTTGGGCTAAGGTGGGTTTGGATTGGATTTGGGCCTAGTTTGTGATAAGGATCCGTTTGGTTTAGTATTATTATCAAGGACCAAAAGTGTACAATCGCCAAACATGAGGATGAACATGAACTTTTTCCAATGCTCTCACAAGGACCAAACTTGACAACTTTGATAATACAAGGACCCTTTTGCATAAATTCTATTTTAAAAGGTCCAAGGACTAATTTTGCAATTTTCCAAAGTTTAGGGACCTTTCTTGCCAATTTACCAAAGAATCATTCAAGGATCATTTTTACAACTTAGAATACTTCAAGGACCTTGAATGATAAAATTCCATATTTTGAATTCCGGGGACTAGATTTGACAACTTTTAAAACTTGGGGACTAAAGCGCCAATTTTGCAAACTTGAATCATTTTCATCGATTTTGATATTTTGCATTTTCAACACATAAAACACGATTTGTGATATCTTGATCATTTTGATGTGTTTCGAGTGTTTCGAGATGATTTTGCGGTTTAGATTATACAAAATGATGAGTATTTAGACACTCATCAATCCCCACATCGAGATATTGCTAGTCCCTAGCAATGATTTGAAAAACTTGATGGATTTGAAAACTCTTTACCAAAAGCCATCACTACGGAGTAGCCAAATGTTTGGTTCAAATAAGAACCTTGGTACATCGATAACCAAATGATTTATTGGCAAATCATAAACCATATAACGGATTTGATGTGTCTTTACCGAAGCCGTACTTACGGACTAGCCAACTCTTAGATAAATTATCGAATTATCTTTGGTGAGTGAATACCAATTATGAATTTTCCTTGCCTTTACCACAAGCCATAACCTTGCGGGCTAGCCAACTCTTCACTTTTAGGATATGGTGAGTTGAGAACCATACAATTTTGGGCAAATTGCAAGCCATATAAACGGATTTGAGATATCTTTACCAAGAGCCGTTTGCTCTGGATTAGCCAATCCTTTTGTCTTCTGAGACAAGGCGGATGATAACCAAGATGAGTAAGTGTAGAACACTTACTCCAAAAAAATTTTGGCCAAAAGCGGGGAATTGGGTAGATAATACATGAAATTCGTGAGAATCCCCCACACTTAGAAATGAATATTGCCTCAATATTCAAAGTATCGCGGTTATGCGAAACAAAGAACGTAAAAGGAAATATTACGCCATTATTTAGAAGGATTTTTTTTTTTTTTTGGAACATGATTTTATATACAACAGTGGGAAACTCCCTACATAAGGGTGGTAGAAAGGGGTAAGAAGGCGAAATATGGGTGAAAACCCATATGGTGCGTGCTAATGTTTTTGATTACCGAGTCACTAGCTTGACTCGATCCCGCATTCATTGGTTCATGGGGAAAGTTTGTAGATCCGGGACAACCACGGGGAATGTCCTCTCCAAAGTAATGCTTCACTCGATGACCATTCACTTTAAAATTAGGACCATCTGGTTGAGATAACTCAGCGGTACCATAAGGATAAACCTTAGCGATAGTGAATGGACCGGACCAGCGGGACTTGAGCTTTCGAGAAAATCTTCAATCTTGAATTGAAAAGAAGGACTCGATCACCAACGTTGAAAACGCGGTTCTTGATCTTGGAGTCATGAATCTTCTTTGTCTTTTGCTTGTAGATCAAAGAGTTCTCGTAAGCTTGATCACGAAGTTCATTTAATTCATTCATTTGAACTTTTCTATGATCACCAGCTGTCTGTATATCGAAGTTTGCATGCTTTAAGGCCCAGTATGCCTTGTTCTCTAGCTCAATCGGCAGATGACATGCCTTTCCGTACACTAACTTGTATGGAGTACACCCAATGGGTGTTTTGTAAGCTATACGGAAGGCCCAGAGTGCGTCATCAAGTTTATCCGACCAGGATGCACAATTTTCGCCTACTGTCCTTTCCAGAACCCTTTTAATACCACGGTTGGAGACTTCCACCGCCCACTTGTTTGGGGTGGTATGCGATGAGAGGCGATGGGTAACACCATACTTTTGCATGACACGATCAAATTGGTCATTGCGAAATGTGTACCACGATCACCGATTATCGCTCTCGGAGTTCCAAACACGCAAAAGAGATTTCAAAATTTCACAACAACTCGGGCATCATTGGTGGGTAAAGCTTTTGCTTCAACCCATTTTGACAAATAGTCAATGACCACGAGTATGTACTTGTTACCACGAGAAGATGGAAATGGCCCCATAAAATCAATACCCCATATGTCAAATATCTCACAAACTTGAATGGCATTTTGTGGCATTTCATTTCTTTGAGATATATTTCCATGACGTTGACAAGCGTCACGAGCTTTGACAAATTCGTGGGCATCCTTATAGATTGTGGGCCAATAAAACCGGAATCAAACACCTTTTAGCGGTGTAGTTTGGACTATGATGGCCCCGGTGGGTCCGGCATGGCAAGTCGTGAGAATATCAATAGCTTCACGTCCATAAACACACCGTCGGATGACTTGATCTGCACAAATTTTGAATAAGAAAGGGTCGTCCCGAAATAATGTTTAACATCTTTGAAGAATTTGTTCTTCTGCTGGGTCGACATCCCTTTCACAATGAAGTTACCCGCATGGTAATTTGCAAAGTCGACAAACCATGGGGTAGTAGAATTTCCACGAAAAGAAACCGCATTGAGTGTCTCGAGAGGAAATGTTTCATTTATTTCCTTTTCTCGAAAACATCTTGGTGAGGTTTTCTAACAGACAGATGATCGTGACTAGATTCTCGGCTCCTTTTTATCACGTATAATGATATCAAATTCTTGGAGGAGGAGAATCCAACGAAGCAATCTCGGCTTTGCATCTTGTTTTGCAAAGATATATTTAAGAGCCGAGTGATCCGTATACACTACGCATTTGGTCAAGATTAAGTACGGCCGAAACTTCTCAAATGCATACACCACGGCTAATAGCTCTTTTACGTGGTGGTGTAATGAGTTTGAGCTTGGTCATAGTCTTACTTGCGTAGTGGATAGGCTGAAAATGCTTGTTTCTTTGTTGCCCTAGGACCTGCACCGATAGCAAAATCACTTGCATCGCACATGAGCTCAAAAGGCAAGTCCGATCGGGAGCAACGAGAATGGGTGCTTCAAGATGGTGTTTCTTCAATGTTTCAAAAGCTTCTATGCACTCAGGTGAGAAGATAAAAGGAGCATCCTTTTCAAGAAGATGGGTCATAGGCCGGGCGATTTTGGAAAAATCTTGTATGAATCTACGATAGAAACCGGCATGACCTAAAAAACTCCTAATACCTTTGACGGTAGTAGGATGAGGCAGCTTAGCAATAACATCAACTTTTGCTCTATCTACCTCAATCCCGTTCTTGGAAATCTTATGGCCAAGGACAATGCCTTCTTTGACCATAAAGTGGCTCTTCTCCCAGTTTAGACAAAGATTAGTGTCTTCAAACCTTTGAAGCATTTTATATAAATGGGAGAGACATGATTGAAAAGAATCCCCAATGACCGAGAAGTCATCCATAAACACCTCCATCGTTTCCCGATCATGTCGTGGAAAATGGCCATCATACATCGTTGGAGCGTGCGGGAGCATTACATAAGCCAAAAGGCATACGTTTGTAGGCAAAAGTTCCGTATGGGCAAGTGAATGTGGTCTTCTCTTGATCCCGTGGATCAATAGGGATCTGAAAGTAACCCGAGAAACCATCAAGGAAACAATAGTATTCATTCCTGCTAATCTCTCAAGCATTTGCTCCATGAAGGGTAGAGGAAAATGGTCTTTACTGGTGGCGTCATTCAACTTACGATAGTCGATGCAAACACGCCATCCCGTAACCAATCGAGTTGGGATTAACTCGTTATCTTCATTTCGATAATGATAATGCCACCCTTTTTCGGAATGTCCGAGATCGGGTAAATCAATCCTGCATCAAGAAGTTTGATAACCTCTTGTTTAATAACATCATGGATTTTTGGATTCACTCGTCTCTGATGTTGAACTGCTGGCTTAAAGTCATCTTCCATCAAGATTTTATGAGTACAAAACTCAGGGTTTATACCTTTGATGTCGGAGAGTTTCCAAGCAATTGCTTGCTTGTGTGACTTCAAGATTTTTATGAGAGCAGCTTTTTCATCTTTACTCAAATCTCGAGCAATAATGACGGGTAATTTATCATTACCCTCAAGAAATGCATACTCGAGATGAGGAGGTAAGTCCTTAAGCTCAACCTCAGGAAATTCTTCAGTTTTCTCAACTGACTTGACTTCCTTGTTATGAAGTTTGATGGGAGGGAGAGAAAGAGAAGTGTCCAGATTTGACAACTTCTTTAGAAGAATATCTCCCTCCAGATTAATCTCATTAGGAATTAAATTACTAGAGTGAGGGGTTGATGATGGATCATCATTGAGCAACTTCTCAATAAAAAGTATGTCCCCCTCAATATCAATTGAAACGTGATCAATTTCCCATGGAACTGAATCACTAGCCAAGTATGCTTCAATCTCATCTAAGATGAAGTCGCCTCAAACGGAGTGAGAGAAGGAGTAAATTGGCTATGATAGGTTGAGAAGATGTGGTGGAATCCCACTCACGAATTATGAGAATAACCAAGAACTTCTTGAGAATACTCTTGAAGCAACATCAATGATATCTATTCGGTTAACAGACTCGTAATCATAGTTTGCGAGTACCTCGAATTTTGGTCAAGGTTGAAGGTGTGACTTCATTACCAACACGCAATGTGATTTCTGCTCAAATACATTAATGAGAGCACGGCCCGTTCTCGTGAATCCTCGACCAACAATGAGAGGAACTCGATGATCGGCATCAAAATCAACAACCACGAAGTCGGTGGAAAATGGAACTTTCCTACTTTCAAATACGTCCTCGGCAATGCCAAGAGGACGGGATATGGAAACGATCGACAAGCTCGAGAGTCATGCATGTAGGAGTAAGTTCCGAAGAGAAAGTTTCTTCCACATCGAATAAGGCATAAGGTTTATGCTTGCACCAAGATCTCGCTAGGGCAAAGCATTCAACCATTCCAGGAATACACAAGGTAGGAGAAATTTCCGGGATCTCCAAGTTTTCTCGAAGCTTCTTGAATAAGCTGCGAAAGATTCTCGTTAAGAGGAGTTTTGCCATTTCAAACGACTTTTCCTTATTGCTTAACATGTGTTTGAGAGTCGATGCGAACTTGGGCATCAACATGATAGCATCCATGAAGCTTATGTCAAAATGTAATTCTTGGAAAATTTGGAAAAATTTGTCCATTTGATGATTGGCTTTCTCATGAGCTTTTGTTCATTCAAACGTGATGGGTAAGGAATAGAAGATTTGGATTCGATTCTCAACAGAGCTACAGGAGGTTCAAAACAACTCCTTGATTTGATTTGGGTTTCTGGACCACTTGAGGTTGGACTACCGAAGGTAGGACGTGTGCGGTACTTCATGGGCTAGAATAATGCACCTTGTCCGTTGTTTCCTTGGTAACTTGACTCATTGCCACAGGTGGAGGAGGCATTGGAGTCGTAGGTCCATTGTGTTTTGGAGGTTCACTTTCCACTACCTTTGGGAGAGAAGAAGAAGAAGAGGTAGTAGGAACAGCAGGTCCATCATATGAAACACCACTTCTGGTTGTGATCGCCTTTGCATCGCCCCTCGGGTTAGCGATCGTGTTGCTCGGAAGTTTTCCTGAGCCCGAGGGTTGATCATTTAAAGACTTAAGATCGACAATCGACCGACCAACAACTGTTCATTTCATCTTGGGACTTCATGAAGCTTGATAACTCATCGGATGATGGTCCTGGAGGAGCAATGACGGGAGGAGCTGGAGGGATAATTTGAGGCCGTATGTTTTGATTATAGCCAAAATTCCCTTGATTAGGATTCATATTCCCATGAAATTGATTCCCTTGATTGAAATTGTTTTGATTAAGGTTTCCTTGATGTTGAAAACCTTGATTGGGTTGGTTTTGATAACCTTGGTTCATTCTTGGTTGGTTCTGATTCCGGTTTTGCATGTTATGATTTTGGTTAAAACCGGGTGGTGCCTGATTAGTGTTAGCACGGTAGTGTGGTTCATTTTGAGGATGGTATTGATTACCTCCTTGCTGTGAACTACCGGCTAGAGCATTGGCTTCAAAAGGACTACCATCGGTGGCAGTACAATTGTAGTAAGCATGAGGACCACCACAAGTGACACAACTCTCAACTTTCTTCACTTCACCATGTGTTGGTGTCTGAGTGAAGGTCACTTTCTTTTGGTTAGCAAGAACCAAAGCTCGAACAATGTCTGTGAGTTTGTCAATCTTAGCATCGGTGCTAGATGTACTCACGGGGATGAAGAAGAAGAAGGTCCGACATGAGACCGATATGTCTTTGCTACGAAAGGACGGACTTGAGATTTGTTCTCAATGATTTGCAAGGCTTCTTTGGTAGTCTTGCTCAGAAATTACCTCCGCGGAGGCATTCAAAGAGTCTTGATTGGTCCGATTGAGACCATTATAGAAAGTATCCATTTGCATTAACTCGGTAAAACCGTGATGCGGACACTCATGAAGCAACTCTTTGTAACGATCCCATGCCTCCCAAATGATTCATCAAATCTCGAGAAAATTTCATTATCTCATTCTTAAGACTTGTGGTTAGGGATGGAGGATAGAACTAGTTAACGAACTTGGTGACTAGATCTTCCCATGTCTCTATAGAGCGAGGGGTTGTTTCTCAAGCCAATTCGGGCTTGTCCTCTAGAGAAAATGGGAGCAGAAGAAGCTTGATAGCTTCATGTGGGACATTCTTGTACTTGATGGTAGATGCTATCTTGTTAAACCATCGAATGTGTGCATGAGGATCATCCGCTCAAAACCATAGAATTGGCTTTGGGTTACTAGATTAAGCAACCCGGTTTGAGCTCGAAAGTGTCGACCACGATGGTTGGAACAACAATGGCATCTCCGTAACCCTCGATGGGTGCTTGGAGAAGCTCATTCATGGGTTTGTCGCCCGCCATTTCGACGGTGGTGGTGGTGGGAGGCGTTCCTCGATCACGGTGAAGGAGCCGAACGTCCTCACGTCACGAGGAATGTTTCCAAGTTCGAGAAAGTGGACTTGTAGAGCTGGAAGAACGAGTGCGCATGCACTAAGTATAAAAATCAATTTTCAAAACAAATGAGGCAAAACAACAAGTGAACTTAACCAATAATCACAAATGAAATGGCTTCTTTGAAAAAGGTACACCAAATCACAAGTGACACAAAGGCAAGTTTTAAATCGATGTTCGGGAACTTATTATGGTCGCACCCCAGTTAGGTAGTGCAATCGCCTTGATTTGCGGTGGTTGATTTTTATGTATAAATTAAGTACCACCGAAAAGGCGTAGGTAAGATTTGTGCGAGATGGGTTCAAAACTTTTGGACAATATTTTGGATCGTCTCGTTTAACCAAATCGTCTTGTTTTAAGAATCACCTTAAAGACAATACAAGATAGAAAACGTTACGATTGTTTTGTTATTTTATATTTTTGGTGTTTTAACACTTTAGGAAAAGTGCTAATGAACTTTTGATTTTCTTATAACTTTACAAAACTTTTACAAATGGTGGGTTATGTGCAAGAATGGGTCTGAAAATGGCTAAACACACGCTAAAGCCTCCCCGGCAGTGGCGCCAAAATTTGATTGGTGCTAAAAACAGTCAAGCTACCTCACACAAGCTAGCCACTTGTGAATGGCTAACCGTAAGAAGCTTAAAACTGCTTAAAACACAAATACAATGAAGATCAGAGAATATAATGAATTCCCGGGTCGTTTAGTCCCACGGAGACTCAATGGTGTGCCAAAACTGATTCAGATGATGGAATGATCACTAAGGATAGTGATCTGTAAAGGTTTTGGATGGATAATTACACTACTGAAAAAGTTTATAAAATAAAGCGACTTAAATGCAAATTAAGAAAATTAAAAAGATAAAATATATTAAATAAACGCTATCACTATTTTTACAATGATGTTTTGTGATTTAATAAAATAAAATGACTTAAATAAACTATATTAACTAAAACGTAATCCTAAATTATCTAGAAACGTGGTTTAAAATGAAAGCAGCGTTACGTTTAAAAATTATCTTGGGCGCAAGCAAAAGCGTAAAATTTATGAAATAAAAGGCCTATGAATGTAAAACTAATTTTATTACGTACTATATGACAAAATAAAATTTTAGAAAAAGATTTATATTTTTAGACTTTTATATTTTTATTATGAATTTATTAAGATTTTACACCAATTAAATGTTTAAAAATACTAAAACTAATGAGAAAATCAAACTTTTTATAAAATACTTAATACTAATACAATTTTATAAAAATACAAAAGCGAAAAAGCTATACTAAATAAGCTAGAAATAAGCTAAATAAACTTAATAAGCTAAACTGACAAAACGTATATAAGAGATTATTTAGTGCAAGAGATGACAGTCAAAGACCCAAGGGCGCAATGGTTCCAGGTACACCACTATCACTCTCCAAAGGGGGAGGTCTCAGGTTCGAGCCTGCCTACCCCCTTTTTACTAAACATTTTATTTTTGATTTTTTTTCTTTTACAAAGTTGTTAAGACACTAAAAATAAGCACTTTCTTTAACTACAACTTTTTATGAAAACCAATAATAAGCTCTGTGAGAGCTTATTTTCTTAACAGTTGGCTTTAAAAGGAAATAAGCAAAAGATATTAAGCCAAGTAGCTTATAAGCTACTCAATAAGCACAACTATACTGGAAATAAGCTAATGGACTGATGATAAGCTAATATTACAATTGAACAAGCTCAAGCACTTATAAATAAGCACCAAATAAGCTAAAATAAGCACTTATATATAAGCGATGTACACGGACACTATGTAAATCACTAGGTACCTTTAAGCTACCTATTAAGCACTTGAATAAGCTACAAAATGAAAACAAACACCGCAATTAACTAGTTGACCAAGTGAGCTTTTCAAAGAACTAATTTACAAAATTTAGCTTTCACAAATAAGCTCTTGAGAAGCTTTTAAAAAGCGGAAAACTTGAATAACTAGTTAACTTGAACAAAATGGATGAAATGAAAAGCTATTGCAGACCAACTAAATAAGCTAGAAATTGAAATTTTAAGCTTAGAATCTTGAGATAGCTAGGTGAACTCTTCAAAAGCCAAGAATCACAAACTTAGGCTAACTAATAAGCTCTATGAGAGCTTGTGAAATAAGTTACCCAATGCGTACGTGGCACTTTGACTTTTAAGAAATTAAAACAAGTTGACTATAATGAACTTTGGCTTGATCTTAAACACTGATTATGATGTTTTAAAGTGAACTAAAACTGATTTGAGTAATGGTAACAACTTATGAACATGGAATCATGATCATGAATCATGAAAACTCAACAGTGAATGATCAAGAAGCAATCAAGAGTGATTTTGACTTTTTTCACAAAAGACCACTGGTTTTATATGTTGAGATGAGTTATTTAGACCTAATGAGACATGGAACAACAGCAAGCAACAACACAACTGGCCTTTAACATATTAAACACAGCAAAACCAAACAGACCTTTAAGTGTCTGATATGAATCTTTTTCAAAGCAGATCACAAAGTTAAACCATGAAACTGATTTTAGACCTTCTATAATCTCTTTATAGAACTAATGAATCATTAAACAACACCTCATTACAACAGTAACTAAGAAATGATGAAGAAGCGGTTTTAAGCTGTTATAACTAAGTTTTATAAACTACAACTTTGAAAGAACAACCACTTGATTTTAATGTTTACATACACTTAATTAAGGCTAAATAACACAAAGGAATGCAATTTTAAGCTAATTAACAAACACAATAGTGAAATGCAAAATGGTTAAAAGCTTACAAATGGGAATCCAACGAAAACCATGAACCAATGACCAAAACTAATCCTAATAGCTTTCCACAAAGCTTTAACCTAAGGCCATCCAAAATCACCCGCTCATTGTATACACCATCTCCAATCGATTTTGATTTTCTACTATTTAATTTGTATTTTGGTGATTTTGATTTTACTTTCTAAACTTGTTTTAAATGTTTCTAAAAGCTTGAATGAGCTTTACGGGAGCTTATGTGGCTTATTTAGTCCATAAGAACATCTACAAACAACAATTGATCATTCATGAGAATTTGAAAATAAGGAAAATTGCATAATCGAGATATAAGTTGATACTTGAATTGAAGGTTCACAAAAGATTAATTATGCAATAAAAACTTGAAATCTGATTTTGATAAGCTAAAACATACTAATCGACTTTGAAAATAAACTAAAACGACTTAATGAAATAAAATTACACTCGATACTTGATACATTGCATCTTTCTGCCTTTATAATGACTTTTAGCACTCCTTGATGTCCTCTGAATCTTTCCCACCAAATCTGAGCCATTGGATTGCACAAAATCATCAAAACCATACACTTGGATTTTTGGCGCCAATTTTCTATTTAGCAGGTTTGAGCTTTAAATGGAGTAGTTTCAATCAATTAAAGGTTTTGTTGTTTAGAGGAGGTGGAGGGGACATAGTATGGGGGGGTTGAGAAAAAGGAGGGAAAACCATGACTGGTTTTGGGTGTTTCAGTGGTTGTGAGGACGAGCTACAGTACCCCTGGTATTAACGCGCGTAAGGGTGGGTTTGACTTTTGTTGACCGAGTGGTCAATAACAAAGGGGCCGGGTCAAGGGTTGGGCTAAGGTGGGTTTGGATTGGATTTGGGCCTAGTTTGTGATAAGGATCCGTTTGGTTTAGTATTATTATCAAGGACCAAAAGTGTACAACCGCCAAACATGAGAGGATGAACATGAACTTTTTCCAATGCTCTCACAAGGACCAAACTTGACAACTTTGATAATACAAGGACCCTTTTGCATAAATTCCATTTTAAAAGGTCCAAGGACTAATTTTGCAATTTTCCAAAGTTTTGGGACCTTTCTTGCCAATTTACCAAAGAATCATTCAAGGATCATTTTTACAACTTAGAATACTTTGGGACCTTGAATGATAAAATTCCATATTTTGAATTCGAGGACTAGATTTGACAACTTTTAAAACTTGGGGACTAAAGCGCCAATTTTGCAAACTTGAATCATTTTTCATCGATTTTGATATTTTGCATTTTCAACACATAAAACACGATTTGTGATATTTTGATCATTTTGATGTGTTTCGAGTGTTTCGAGATGATTTTGCGGTTTAGATTATACAAAATGATAAGTATTTAGACACTCATCATTTTTGAAATAAAACTAAGTTCCTTGAGCGTTTTCGCTAGATGGATCATCAAATGGTTGATGAGTGTTTGCCGATTGAGGAATGAAGAAAGTGTTCATGAGAGATGTGTTTAACGGTTCCATCATCTTGTTCACAAGTACGCACAACGGACTTTGAAATTGAGGGTGGAAGTACATGATGTGATGATAAAGGCGTGTTAAGAACATTCCATAAGGGATTAGTTTATTCTTGGAGCCTTGAAGATTTAAAATTCGCCTTGCGAAGAAGTAGGCGAGATTGTATGGTTTTTGTGTTAGCAAACAATACATTATGTGAGCACAACAAGCGGGAAGGATTTCTCGATTTCCCCTAAGACTCCAAACATTTTCACGTAGGATGAGTGCGAGAGCCTTGTACTTTTCTCGGATATCCCGTGTATAGATAATGTTTGGATTGGAGTAATAGGGTCGAGGTTTGCATATCGTGCGAGTCAAGTATTCCGGGGAAGGTATGTGTGAACAATATGGACTATTTTCTTCACGAAAGTTGAAGAGAGAATCAAGAGACCAATCTTCAGTGAAGGCACATTATCCATGATTTTGAATTCGGAGGATGTGAGTAAATTGCCCAAGGGTTAAAACAAACTTTTGATTTTTGATCCAAAACCAAAGAGATAGAGAGCGATCCTCGTTACGAACGAGTTCAACTTGACGAAAGAATTCCAATACAAACCTTGGACATGTTTTCTCGTTAATTTCGAGAAGACATTCCAGTGCTATGGTTCAGAAGGAGGTATTGATACCTTCTTCGTATTGTAGAGGGGTTTCGACAATACGTCCTTCATGGAAGTGACGGTGTTGGAATCACTCCTAAACTATGTTTCAAGTGTTAGTAATCAATATGTAATAGTTTGCTTAATTAGGCTTTTATGTTTGTATTAATGGCAAGGCTTATGTAGAAATCCCATAAGCCTTGGCCCATGTCCAATAAGGAAGGAAGGGGACTTGTAGTGTTGCCCTAGTCCCTTCCCCTATAAATACCTTTGTAAACCTTCATTTGAAGGTTGGTTGTTCACTTCACAATATATCCTACGCCTATCTTTCTTTCATTCATACGTGTGTGTATTGTGTGTGTGTTCATCCGATCATCTTATCTATATTACTTACATATTGATGCTTGTGTTACATTATGGTGACCTAACAGTGGTATCAATCGCCATCTAGTTGGGTGAAACACTTTTGTTTTTGTAAGTATTGTTTCAGACGCGTGGGTTTTGCATCTCAAATCTTTCATACGCCTAAAGCTTCAAATTTTACACTTAAAAACTCAAGATTTTTGTGGTTTAAGGTTCATTTAGTGTTAAAGTTTAAGTTTTTAGCATCAAGTTTGAAACTTTACGTGTGTAGAATAGTTTTTGAGCTTGATTTTTTTCGTATACTTCTTTCTGCGTAAGGATAAAAGGTGTCTTAAATCATCAAGTTTCAAACTTTTGTGTTATTTTGGTGATATTGAAGCTCTTTCATCAATTAAATCAGGTTTCTAAACACTTTTAAGCATAAAAATCAGTTTTGGTAATAGTTTGTACTTTCTACTCGTAACAAAACTCTAGTTTGACTCGTAAGCACAAAGTCTACGCCTAAGCAGCTGTTACGCGTAAGGATTTCTTCACTTGATCTTCAGTGCTGTTGGTTTACTCAGTGTTTTCTTGCTTGGATAAGCTTGAAAACACTTCGACTTTGGATATCTTTTACACTGGTATAAGTGTAAAGGATTTTTGGGCAAAACCCTAGTTTTACGCCTAAGCTAAAATCTTATGCGTAGAATCCTCCTTGCCTAAGCATTTCTTACGCTTAAGCTTGTCTTACGCCTAAGCAAATATTACGCATAAGGATTCTACTACTAAGTCTTTGGTTTACGCCTAAGCTAAGTTTTCCTCAAGTCTACGCGTAAGCTCTCTTCTACGCGTAAGTTGGGTATTATGCATAAGGTAATTTCTACGCATAAGCTGATTCTACGCTTAAGGATACTTCATCAACAAACTCTAAGTTTCATTCGACTACAAAGATCCATCATCAACACAAGTTTCAAGATGTCTCAACCACCATACTCTAGCTACTTTCCTCATGAGTATCCTCAACAACAACAACAACAACAACAACAATTCTATCAACAATATCCTCCACCATCTCCACAACAATTGCAACAATTTCAACAACAATTTCATCACTTTCCTCAAGGAGCAAACCCTCTTCCACCACAAATGGTTCCACCAAACCCTCGTCAACAAGTACAACATTACACATACTTTCAAAATCAGTATCCCGCCAAGTATGCTATGAATGTTACAACACCAAAGGAACCGTCTTGGTTTGCAAAGATGTGTGAAGCTTTAAGTAGCCAACAATCCATTCATGAAGTGGATCCTTGATGGACCTCCAATGCTCACTCCGGAAACTACGATCAATGGGTGATAAGGTTCTTTAGGTTTTGTGATCTAAAAAGCCACATGGAAAGTTTTTGAAGAAGGTCATCCTTGAAGGTCCTTTTCGGATGCCTACTCTCACTGCATGCCGGAGATTTGAATGCTAATCCACCAAGAGATGATGTTACTAACGTTGTCGGTCTTGATCAACTTACTCTTGACCAACTTCTACACTTAGAAGCCGATGAACTTGCAATGCAATATATCCTTTTGGGATTACCCAATCCGATTCTCCGTAGTGTTGATGCTCAAAAGATCGCTAAAGCAATGTGGGAGCACATTCATCTTCTAATGGAAGGCACATAACTCAATCAAGAGGACATTGAATCAAAAATATACTTAGCATATGAACACTTCATGATTGAACCAGGGGAGACATTAGAGTCATATCATCATCGGTTCTCAGACATCATAAATGACTTGGAGAAACATAATATCATTATGCCAAGGATTACAATCAACATAAAGTTCCTGAGCAGTCTTGGTCCTGATTGGGAAAAGTATGTTATTTTCATCCGTCAAGTGAAAAATCTTCATCAAGCTACATACAGATTGTTGTATGACTATTGAAGCACCACCAAAAGGAAGTTGACAAATAAAGGATCATCCGTGGAGTCCCTGCTTCGCCTTCACTTCCGGATAATCAAACTCTAGCTTTGTGGGCTCAAGCATGTTATCCTCAATTCCCAACCTTACCAACAACCTTCACAAACCCTCCACAATCAACTGTTCAGATTACACCATATGATCCTTCACAACAACAATCACAAGAAACTCAATTGGTTCCATACAACAACAACAATGATCAGGCACTCTACAGTGAATCAAATGAGGATGCAGATGCCTTCGATGCAATGAATCAAGGATTTGCTATGCTTGCAAGAGCCTTCGGACGATTTGCTAACACATCCAACAACCGCATTCGCACCTCGTCAAATACAAGGAATCAAGTTGTTGTTAACAATGGAAGGGTTTAGGTTCAGAATCGTGGAAATGGTCGTCATATGAATAGTGGTAAAGGGTTTAATGTTAATGGAAGGAATAACATGGGTGTTCCACAACGGGTTCAAATGGTTGATCAGGAAAATGCTCAAACTGGGGTTAATGGTCTCCGATGCTATAACTGTAATGAGAAGGGTCATCTGGCTAATGCATGCCCCAAGCTGAGGACAAGAGGCTGCGCTTATCACAAAGAGGCTTTACTCTTGGCCCTCAAGGATGAACCTAGTGGAACTCTTACCAACAAGGAACAGAGCTTCATGGCTAATGCATATTCTGATGATGACATGGAGGACTTGCAGGCTAATGCAGTTGTGATGTTAATGGCAAATATGCAAGAGCTCCACATGAGTGACACAGGCCCAGTGTATGACACTGACGGCTTGTCTCAGGTATCGGATCAAAACTTACTCATTAATGATCTGATATCTCCGCCAACATCTCGCATCCGACGAGGCTCGAGTGTTCAACATGAATTGTCTACATCTCATTCCGATGATAATCAAATGGATCACGTAGTTATATTTGACGATCAAGATGACCTTATGGTTAATATTGATAATCAAGTTGACTCCGTGGTTATATTTGAGGATCTAAATAATGATCATGTTGAGATTCAAGTTGAACAAGATGAACCTTTGTCTAATCCAGATCTTGAACTCATGACCAAATTAATTCAGACCAACAAATCTCACCTGGAAAAGTGCAATGACAGCAATAAGAAATTGTAAGATAAAATTGCACTGTTAACTAAGGATAATGAATGCTATAAGTTTCAACTCAACATTTTTCAAACTAAAGAGAAACATGAAAAAGGTTTTGAAGTCGCATTTGCTAAATCTTACCAAAATGAAAAATCTTTGGAAAAACAGATATGTGATCTAGTTGCATCCAAGAATGCTTTGTTGTCTCAAATAGAACAATTGAAATATGATCATAAACAACAACTTAACGCTCTCACTTCGGAAACTCAAAAAGCCAAGTCTGAGTTGTTAACATGTCAAAAACAGTTTTGTGAGCACAAAAAGCATTCGAGGAAACAAATAGATGACTATCTTGAGGAAATTGTCGACTTACAAAACAAAATCAAAGAGTTTCAAAATGTTGTTTACAAACATGGTGAGTCAATCACAACAATTCAAAAGTTTTCTTTTAAACCAAATCCTAATGGATATGGACCAATTCTTGCTGATTACAAACCACGCTTTTCAAATAGAGCATTCAAACCAAATCCTCAAGTTTACAGTGCAGAACATAGAATTGATGACTTCATCATGACTGTTGTTGAATATAATCGTTTGGAGGAATTAGATGCAGAAGACGAGAGTCTGTCAAAATTGGAAAATGTTGTTTATTGTAAACCATTTAAGTATTCAAAAGCCATAACTTTCGTCACACAACAGGATAATTCTAACACACCTTGGGTTGTGACACCAACTCCAGAGTCATCTTCTAATGATGGTTCCCGACCCAATGTTGCACAAATTAATGGTCCTTTACCTTCTTTTAGTGAAATAAAGCCATTAGCTGAACGATGTCAAGTTCTAAAATATTTTGACACATTTATGTCTGACATCAAACTTTTGGAACATGCAATTGAAGTTAATTCTGAAATAAAAGTTGAACATTTTCAATCGCCATTTGCACGACAACAAAGAGATATTTTTCAGAAAGGACTTTTACCACATGTCCGAAATCTTAAAATGTGTGCAATATATTGGGAACGGGATCTTCACAAGGAGATTGGTCTTATGAAAAAGTTTTTGAACAAACTGAAACATCGATTTCAAATACTAAACGTAAAAAGAAAATGTTAAGAACTCATGTTGACCGACTCTTGGAAGATGTTATCGGTGCTGATACCATAAATGTTGTGTTACTACATTCTGTTGCATATGCATTTGATTATATCGCTGTTGATTCTGTTGAAAATGTTGTGAATACCGATAATGTGTCACAAATCAAGTATTTAAAAATTGAAAATGAGCACTTGTTAAATGAGCTTTCCAATGCAAAACGTCGTCTTCAATGGTGTCAAAATCGTGCACTTGCTTTGCAAAACAAGATCAACCAGTTGCGTTCAAAATCTCTTGATCCAAAAATAGAACAACTGGATGATGAAAACGTGTCTTTAAAGTGTCAAATTTCAAAAAATGAACAAGAAATTGCCAAAGTCAAAACTGAATATGGTGTCATATTTGATTTACTCAAAAAGACTCGTGCTCAAGCGTCAAAAGATACTGATGATCATCTTGCATATACCAAAGAAGTTTTACGAAATAATGGAAACACTCGCTCTGAAAATCAAGATTTGTTACACACTATCCATGACTTAAAAGCGGAGTTGGTGAAACTTAAGTATGATAAGATTAGTAACACTAATGCACTTGCCCCAGGAATGTTTAAAATTGACACAAGAACGCCTAATGACAAACCACAAGATACTAATGTGCTTCCTTCCACTGAAATAGGAATAGTTGCCTCTTTTCCCAACGTTAGCACTTCACAACTTAAGAGCAATTCAAGGAAGAATAGGAAGTTGCAACGTAAGAAAAGAACAATAAAGACCTCTGAAGTAGAAGAACACCTTAGGACTTTAAATGAAACTCAAGTTGCACCCACTTTAGACATTGCGTTAGATAAATGTAATAGAAAAAGTGATGTAACGAATGCTAAACCTTTAAGTACTTTAAATGTTATGTTTGAAGCATCTTGTGTTGGTTGTCGTAAAAGCATGTTTTTTGGTTGTCATGATAAATGTGTTGCTAATGCTATCTTATCTCGTAAGCGGAACAATAGAAAATGGAATACATATAGGCCCACTAATGCTTCTAAGTCTGTGCTAGGTAAACCGCCTACTAATGCTTCTGCTACGACCATTGATGTACCTATAGTACCCACTTCACCTCCTAGGAAGAAAATATCACCTAGTGCATTCACTAAGACCAAAGCTAAGACTAGTTGGACTTAGCAGAGATGGTTACAGAACATACCAGGCTTTAAATGGATTTCCAAGATCATTAACTTGTGTGTGTCTAATGTAACTATAACGGAACCCTCTAACTCTTTGGGTTCCACCTCTACTTCTATTCCACGTGTCGTCGTCGTGTGTAATGCGGTGATACAGATCATCCTCGGATTGTTGATAGCGGATGTTCCCGACACATGACAGCAATCTCAAGCTGTTATCAAACTTTGTTTCAAAGTTCATTGGCACTGTCGTGTTCGGAATGATCACTTAGCAGCTATCATGGGCTATGGAGATTACATCAATGGGAACATCGAAATTAGTAGAGTTTATTATGTGGAAGGTCTCGGTCACAATCTTTTTCGATCGGTCAATTTTGTGATGGAGATTTGGAAGTTGCTTTTAGGGAGAAAACTTGTTTCATTCGTGATCTACAAGGAAACGATCTTATGTCTAGAAACTGCACATCAAGTCTTTACACAATCTCAATGCAAGACATGATTGCTTCATCTCCCATCTGTCTAGTTTCTAAGGCAACATCTACAAAATCCTGGCTATGGCATCATCGTCTTTCACACTTAAACTTTCAAACCATAACCAATCTTGCACGTTACAAACTTGTTGAAGGTCTCCCAAGATTTCGGTATTCTAAAGATCATCTATGCTCAACTTGTGAACAAGGGAAAAGCACTCGTGCTCACTTTCCTTCAAAGGTAGAACACAGCTCCCAGCATGTGCTTCATCTTCTTCACATGGATTTGTGTGGCCCGATGCGTGTGTTGACGATTAATGGCAAACGCTACATTCTAGTAATTGTTGATGACTACTCACGATGGACTTGGGTTTATTTTCTTCTAAGTAAAGATCAAGCTCCACAAATGATCATCACCTTTCTCATGAAAATTCAAGTTCAACTCCGGAACACAGTCAGACAAATCAGAACAGAAAAAGGAACTGAATTTGTGAATCAAACTCTTCGTGAATACTATGAGAAAGTGGGAATTGAGCATCAAACATCAATTGCACGGACACCAGAACAAAATGGAGTTGTTGAAAGACGAAACCGTACGTTAGTAGAGCCTGCAAGAACGATGTTGATAAATGCTAAACTTCCAGATTACTTGTGGGCTGAAGCCGTGTCAACTGTATGCTACACTCAGAACCATTCTATGATCACTAAACGCCACAACAAAACACCTTATGAGCTTATCCATAACCACAAACCAAATCTAAAACACTTTCATGTATTTGGTTCTCTTTGTTACCCAAATAATGATCGTGATGACTTTGGTAAGCTCAAGGCTAAAGCAGATATTGGAGTCTTTGTTGGATACTGTGACAACTCTAAGGGATACCGGATATGGAATCGTCGTACAAGGGAGATTATGGAAACGATTCATGCCAATTTCGATGAGCTTACCGAAATGGCTTCGAGCAAAACGACTTGGAACCCGGACATAACCGTCTAAACTTCCCCAAACCCCATCATCAATTTGAACCAAGCCTACAACTTACTCGTCGTCAAATGGAGCAATTTATTTGCTCCTCTGTTTAGTGATGATATTGATCAACGTGCTCGGATGTATCAAATGTTTCATTGCTCAACCTCGATAATACTCCAATCTCGATACACCGAAACAACAACAAGCTGAAGAAGCACCTCAATTGATTCTACAACAACGGTAGGAACAAACCGCATCCAATGACGTTGAACCAATTGATGATCTTACGAACCATGAAGTACCTACACCGCAGATTATGATCCAAATCGTTCTTCAATCCTTTTGCTAATGAAAGCGCCACTTCCCATGTTGCGGAATCATCCACAAGCCATTTGAATCCTCCTAATCGCACAATGTATATCAACATCAACCCTCCACACATCGTTGGACTAAAGACCATCCTCTTGTGAACATCATTGGAAACCCGAATTAACCATCAGTAACTAGACAACGCCTTTAGATCGACGGTGAACATTGCAATTATGCACTTACCGCTTGCCAATCTGAACCCAAAACATTAAAGAAGCAATGACTTATGACAACTGGATTGAATCCATGCAAGAAGAACTTAATCGGTTTAAACGTCTTGAAGTATGGGAATTGGTTGAAAACCAACCAGGGTCTATGTTATTGGTCTTAAATGGATTTGGAAAAACAAGTTGGATGTGAAGGTATGGTTATCGAAATAAGTCACGTCGGTGGCTAAGGGTTATAGACAAGAAGAGGGATTGACTTGAGGAATCATTCGCACCGGTTGCTCGCCTTGAGGTCAGACGGATTTTTTGGCATTCGCGGCTCACATGCACATCACGGTCTATCGATGGATGTCAAAACCGCTTTCGAATGGTCAACTAAATGAAGCGGTATATGTTAGTCGGTAGGAAGGATTTGTTGATCCGAGTTCCCAACTCACGCCTTCAAATTGAAAAAGGCCCTATACGGTCTCAAACAAGCCCTCGGGCGTGGTATGATAAGTTATCATCCTTTCTCATTGCCAATAATTTCACTAAAGGATTGGTCGACCCAACTCTTTTCATTCAATATCATGGGGCTCACATTTTAATCGCTCAAATCTATGTGGATGACATCATTTTGGGTCAACACATAAAAGTACTCAAACGAATTTTCAAAACTTATGAAAAACATTTTGAAATGTCCATGATGGGTGAACTTACGTTCTTTCTAGGACCGCAAGTTCATCAATCACCCGTGGTATTTTCCTAAGTCATCCAAATATGCTCTTGAAATTTTAAACAAACATGGAATGCAAAGTTGTGATACCTATGCCTCACCAATGGCACATACCAAGAAACTGGATGTCGATTTGCATGGGAAATTGGTTGACCCTACCAAAATCAAGTATTATTGGGTCACTCATGTATCTAACAACCAAGAGACTGATATTGTATTTGTTGACATCTTTGCTCCGTGATCGGTCAAGACCAACGAAACTCACCTCTCTGAGGCTAAAAGAATCCTCCGATACATCTAGGGAACCATTACTTTGGAGATCTGGTATTCAAAGGATTCTGGTTTTGAACTAATAGCTTTTTCAGACGCTGATCACGCAGGTTGCTTAGATTCTTGGAATAGTACTTCAGGTGCTCTACAATTTCTTGGTGATAAACTGGTGTCATGGCAATCGAAGAAGCAGGATTGTACATCGTTGTCCTAAACTAAAGTAGAATATGTAGCCATGCGGCGTGTTGTGCTCAAGTCATTTGGATGAGAACACAACTCAAAGACTATGGTTACATATTTGACATAATCCCGATGTACTGCGACAATCGAAGTGCTATTGCGATCTCGTGCAACTCCGTCCAACATTCGAAGTCCAAGCACATCGATCTTCGATATCATTTCATAAAGGAGCATGTAGAAAAGGGTAACGTTGAATTATATTTTGTGGGTACTGAACACCAATTGGCGGACCTTCTCACCAAAGCCTTAGCTCTGCTAGGTTTATCGAGTTGATCCACGGATTGGTATGAGGTATTTGACTCGGAAGAACCGGATGAACTTTTGACACATTCTTAAAACCAGTCAAACACCAAAATCTCTTTTATAAATATCTTATCAAAAACAAAATACAAAAATATAAAATTCATAAAATACAAAAATATTCTTCCATCTAAATTTCTTTTAACATTGCAAGTACAAATCTTCCATCAACACTTTGTTCTTTCAAACAATTTAATATTTTCTCGGACAAGTGTTGAGGTGGAGAAAGTAAATATTTTTTGTTTCATAAAACTTTGTACTTGCATGTTACCCAATATTGGTTGTATCTTTGATAATGGTGGATACGTTTCTTGTTTCAAAACACTCCTCGGACTTAAATTTGTAAAATTTCACAATTTCTAAAGTCAAAGGGGAGTGTCGTCGTGTTTCTTTCCAAACCTTCATGTTTTGTTTAACCAAAATGGAAGTTATGGGCTATGGATGAAAACGGTTGAGGTGGAGGGACTACTATTGTCAAAGTTTGAAACTAATTTTTAACAAAAACTCTTCACGTAAAAACTTTATCATTTATTACACACATTTATTATCCAACAAACTTCACCCCCGCCCAAAATTGAATCCTCAAATCCGTGCTTTAATCATCAAATTTGTAAGTGATTAAAGTTTCATTGAGTGATTTCAAACATAGGATTTTAATTATATGCAAATCCAATGGTTTGATTTTCCTCTAGGTGTGATTTTAGCTTTTACGCATATGCGTATAAACTAATAATCACTTTAGGTTGATTTTGATGAAATGGTTGGTTTTTTCAAAGTATATATCAAGTTTTAAAACCATTGTCATCAAAATTTTTAACCCAGAAAATGTTTTAATCACTTTTCTAAAATTAGGGTTTATGCGTGGGATGTGGGTATTCTCTATTGTGAGTATTTAAGGACAATTAGAGACTTGCAAGATGTTTGATATGTGTTTAATTAACCAGTGACATCTTTGAATCAAACCCTGAAACATCATATTAGTGAAATTTGAATCTTGGGTTTATATATTCGTAAAGTTGGGTACTTTTGATTCATAAGTCATTTGATGTTAAAACTTGTTGAAAGCATCTCATAATGCTCCTAAAACATCCCAGAATTCATTTGGTAGATTTTGCATGGTTAGATTTCTTATGCGTGGGAGTTGAATTGTTAGGGTTTAAACTTTACGCATAACATAACTCTACGCGTAACTGAAATTAACTTGTGATGCCATGTGAGGTTGAAAGAGGTTGAATACATTGTTAATAGAACTGTTATGAATGATCTATTTTAGATTTTACGTGTGCCAATTCAGAATCAAGGGTAAAAATGGACTTACGCTTAAGGAATACCTTACGCGTAGATGTTACGCATAAGAGAAATCTTACGCGTAACTCTTACGCGTAAGGGTCTATAAATGGACCACGCGTATCCCGTGAAGGATATGCGTAAACTTGATTCTTACGCATAAGGCTTACTCTTACGAGTAAACCTTACGCATAAACTCCCAACCTACGCTTACGCGTAAGTTTTATATCAAGAGTCTATTTCTACGCGTAAGAGGGACTCCTATGCATAAGCTTAGTTCTACGCGTATGGTTACAAAGTTTACGCATAAGCTTACAATCCGACGCTTAAGCCATAATTTTAAATTTTCTTATGAAATGTTACGCGTACAAACTTGTAATAAGTTATTCATAACGTCACAAGACCAAAATGTCACTATTAAGCAAAAATGGTTAAAATGTTGTGTGAATGAGTGAAACTTTGGACTTTAAAATTCAAAATTAACATACTCACATAATTTATCACGACTACTTTGGACTATTGGACAACATGTGACTTTGGACTCGTAACATTCATTAACATAACAATTCAATAAATTGGACAATAAAATCAACTTTTGACTAACATAATGTCTTTTGATATGTTGGTACTTTTGTCTCAATTTCTTTCAGATCACGATATGGACATCACCATAGAAAACGTTAATGCACCAAATGAGCTCACAATGGAAGATATCTTCCCAACTGATTACAGCATGAAGATTGGAAAGAACAATCTCAAGGTCGATTTTGAGAACTTCACCTGCTCTGAATCTTCATGCCGAATTGCTGTGGATATTCTCAAGACTCATCCTTACAACAGCATGCTTACCAACACTGCAACTGTACCGAAATATACATTCACCAATTTTGGCACACAATGAAAAAGGTGGATGGTCAAGACGCTGTCACTGTGACTCTCAATCATAAGGAAGTCACCGTTATAGTTGCAGATCTTCGATCAATTCTTCTTCTACCTGCTATTGAGCCTGAAAACTATGTGGCAACTCCAAGTGAAGAGGCTACCATTCAATTCATGATCGACCTTGGATATGATGAAGCTACCTGGATCATTACCAAACATTCCTCTGTGGATCTAAAGAATAATCCTCAACCATGGAGAACACTGTATATTATGATCACCAAATCTGTGTCTGGGAGAGACGTCGGTCATGAGCATCCAAAACTTATGCATCTGCAAACCTTCTGGGGCATGGTCAACAAGCAGCACATCGAATTTGCTAGTCTGATATGGGAAGACATGATGTCCCATCTCAAGAAGCCCGGACTAAAGTTCCTTTTATCGATACACCAAGTCGTTGATCCAAAATATTCTCGGAAACATCGGACATTCCCTTGAGACTAAATGACCCCAACCAACACTCTGCGTTGTATGAGCCCACATTAAACACTGTCAGATTTAAAGACTCATCAACAAAGAAACAAAGTGCAGTGCTATTAGACTGCCTTCTCACTGATGATATCAGAAGTCTTCAATCGTATCGTTGATACCAAGAAGCTGTGAGCAAAGGCAAAGTTGGGTTTGTTGATGAAAAGACTTCTGCTACTCCTACAAGGAAGACACGACGATCAGGCAGTGCTGGTAGTGTTGAAAGCACTGGGAGTGCCCTCAAGTATCCTAAGAGAAATCCTCCTCGTAAATGAAAAGTCCTATCTAAAAGTGCAGTCCCTAACCCTAAACCGGCACTCAAGCTTGAGGACGAGGTCATCGATTCTGAAGATACTGAGTCTGAGGAGGTAGTTCACTACTCTGAATCCGTTACTGATGATACGACTTCATTAAGGTCCGACGATCAACCACTTAGTCACAAATCAGACAAAGGAAAGACTCCAGTTGCTGAGGATGAAGAAGAAAGCTCAGATGATGACATTCCACCAAAGGATGAGGAGAAAGATTACCACAAAAAACTTAAGAATCTGAGGATTCAACCCGTGCCAAGACCAAGATTGTCAAGGCTGTCAGGCAAGCAAGGAAACGCAACGTGGTTAACAAGAAATTGAATCAGCTTGCCGACAGAGTTAATCTACTTCAAAATATGATAAACGAGTTCCTGAGGAAAGAGACCGGATCAAGAAATTTCTCAATCGAGATATAGAGGTGAAATGGACAAGACGATTAGGGACTACACTCATAAGTTCCTCCTCGACTTTGTCCAAGAGTCACGAGAGAAGACAACTCTATCCACATCTCATGGCATTGGTCAAGCACACACTGTCAAATACCCCTGCGGTCATGGAAATCAAACCAGTTCCATCTCCTGTTGTCACTGATGCTGAATTGATCTCTAAGTTGGTTATGCAAATGTCTCAACGATCCGCAACCTTCACTTCTGACGAAGCAAAACTTTTTGAGGCATTACTTGAATATCAACTCAAGACATCATGTAAAGAGTCGGCTGGTCAGGTTAAGCGACCAAGAGATGATGACGATGCTGACAAGGATTCCGAGCCTAAACGTCAAAAGAAAACAGGAGAATCCTCTTCCATGCCTCCACCACCCCAAAAGACCACCACCACCACACGATCTGCTCAACGTCCTCCCGCATCAGATAAACCTCGGGACTCTGAGTCCTCACCACCAAAGGAGAAAACTGGTGACTATTTCCAATACACCGGTGGTGACGACGAAGAGATTCCTGAGCCCCAACCACACCCTCACCTAAAACATTAACTGAGCAACAATCAGGACCATCATCCACACTTAAGAAGAAGAAGAGATCCACTCGTCATTTCTTGGTTAGATGAAGATGACACCGCAGTATCACGAGTGGTTCAACAAGCTCGTTGATGCTACTCCGCTGACACGGAAGGCCAAGAACCGTAGATGGTCGTACTATGGAGCAAAAGTTAAGCTTATCCGGGATGAATTTCGGTCAAAAGATGACGAAGGCTAATTACGCCGGATCAAAAACGATGCTTTCCAATTGTTAAAGGACGATCCCAAGGTCTTTGTTGAAGTTGAATATCACCTCGACAACATTGCACGAGCTATGTCTAACAACATTGACCGCTCAACCCTAAATCGAACATTGACTTCACAAGACCGGATAAGGCTCCATATTACATGATGGACCAAACCACTACCAACCATTGGTCGACCGGATCAACCTAGAATCCATTACCAATACTTGTTCAACAACGACCGGAATTTATACAACATGGTAGCAAAGTCAAGACAAGTATGCTACGTCACTCACTTTTAACATCCCAGGTGCGGAATTCTCCAACAATGTTGCCATAGAGGAAGAAGCCACAAGAATGTTCGTTGAAAATGTGGTGAATTATGATCTCGACGCACAATATGGCATTCATCATTGGCCTGAACGAAGAAGAATTTACTACCGCAACCGCCAAGTTCAGAAATCAAACAAAGAAGTGTACAGTGACAAACGAATCGTTGCTATCATGAATGTCGAACTGCTACTAAATGGGATTATTCATTCCTGAAGAAAATCACCATCAAACGCCAAGACGAACATGAATATGACTTTATCAAGTCGATTTTCCCGTGTTGTCACCGAACGACATCGAAGACATGTACCTTGCTAAGGTACAAGGTCGAATGAGACAAGTTTCACACATATTCGCCCAAGACATCAACGCCTTGTTAATATTCATTCGTAGCAAAGTGATCCAGAACGTGTTGAAGATCTTCAACTTGTCGTGGAATCATATCGAAACAAGTCAACCTCACTAAACCATTACAACACTTTCCGACATAAACCAACTTTCTCAAGACACCATTGTCAAGAAACCAAAATTTGGAGTTGTTTACCGCAGTGAACTTCACCACAATTGTTTCATGACGATAACGAGATTCAAGTTTTGCGATCACACGTTGAAGTCGGTTCGTGATGGGTTAGCATATCGGTTGAAAGACATAAAGCAAGGTATTGGGTCAAAGAAGCGTTGGAATTCTAAGGAAAGGAGGGATGCTAGGAAGATAATCACACGGATTGATGAAAGGCTATTTCACCTCAGATGCGGAGGCTAGAGAGCTTTGTCGGTGGAAGAGTGAGCTTCCCTCTTACGGGCTATCAACGTCAAGAGAGAACTCCCGGTCTCATTGATGAATTGCTTGGTACTCCTTAAACTCTTTCATTGATTGATTCTTTTGGATATTATGATTGTAATATTGATAATGGCTTGTGCACACATAACAGTGTACAACCCGTTCTTGTAATGAAAGGACCCTACAATCCTTATAAAAGGAGCGAAAGCTTCTTATTTCTGAGTAAAACTTATCAAAACTTTCATTTTTCAAAGTTTTGCTAAAAAGAACAAGTACTTCCCCTTAAGTTTTCAAAACCTCAAAAGTTAATATTACTTGTTGAGGGGGAGTATTTGATAAAAATCTTTGTTCAGAAATTGTTCTTCGTGGAAACGTCCCACAAAACTCGAAATGGACATATTCGATATCAAAATTTCATCAAAAATAACATTTATATGCCATTTTTTAGGGGGAGAAAAATTGTGTGATACAAATATGTTGGATAATGTGATTGAATCTTCGTGCTAAGACTTAACCCATGAATTGACGAGATCTGAACTGTCATACATCGAAAAGATTCGTCTTCCAAGACTTATCCGAGTAGATTGTACCTCTTTGAGAAACTCTTGATAGACATGAACTTTGACGGGTTTTACAACCTTTTCAAGGTTTGTCCACACCTTCAAGGTAGTTATTAGAGCTAGTTGTCACCTAAAAGCTGACAATGCAACTCTTTAACTATGCAACATAATCGTGTCTCGCAGGGAATTGTCTATCTTGAGTCGATCAATTCAAAAGTGCGAGCTCTACCCTCTCTGTGCAGATTTCTGTCAATACACTTGAGCACATGTGGATGGGGAGTATTTATGAAAATACAAAACTCTCAAAGTGTTACAAAATGTTTTCACTCATAAACACTTTGAGAGATTTTCGAGAAAATGGTTTTATGGCAACTTAGGATAGTCATGGAGTTATAAGGTGACTAAGGTTAGGAATAACTGTCCTATGATCCGCCAGAGCCGGAGGGATCTACCCAAGGACACCACCAATAGTTAGAATTTAGAAGTCCTTAGGTATGATTATAAAAAGGAGAAAATGAGAATCGGAGAAAGAAAGAGTTGAAGAATTAAAAAGAAAAGTAATGAAAAGGGTGAAAAGAAATAGCCCTCCAAATTATTCAACTTAGGGCAGACACCGGTGTTAGGAATTGGAAATTCCATAGTGAAGTGTCGGTCACCCCAAATATAATATAGCATAAGTTAGCTCGTAGACATATCGTTATTTACGTTGTTTAGTAGTTAATTAGTTAGTTATTAACGTAGATTAGTTTAGAGTAACACCGTGGAGGAAGGACGGGTCTTTACCCACTGTATGCCTGATCCACAGCCCAACAGGAGGGTGTTTAGTCTGTAACTATAAATACCCCTTCCATCCTTGGAAGGGGTGGTGCTTCTTTGATAATCTAACCTTTTCTCTTTTTGTTTATCTCTCTAGAATTACCCTCTCTACTCTCTTCATCTCTCTAACATGGCATACTTGTATAATCATAATCCTAGACCACCCGAATCATCAAAAAACATAAAATATACGATCTTACAATTGGTATCAGAGACATGGTTGTGTTGTTGTGATGATTCATATGTTTTGTTTGATCAATCTTAAGATGTGGTTTGATTCGTACTGTTGTGAAAACCAGTTTTGATGATGGTTATGTTGGTCGAATCTGTTTTTAAGATATGTTAAACTATTGGTTTTGTGTTTCATTTGGTCAATCAATTTTTTACAATTTTTATATCAGTCTTAAAGTTCTATCATCAGTGGTCAAAACTGTCTTTTCTTTGTGGTCAAACATGGGTCAAATAATTATCTTGCATACTGTTTTTATGGGTTTAGTGATAAAATGGTTATATCACTCTATTTTTGAATGCGATTTACACTCAAATTCATCAATGCGAGTTAACTGATTCCTTTATGCGAGTTGACAGTTTTGACTGCGACTTGCCCAGATTCAACGTACCTAATGCGAGTTGTGTCAGATGCGAGTTGTCATATTTGCTATGCGAGTTGTGTTGATGCATTTTGAAGAAAAGATGTGGTTTGAAAGATGTTAGTAACTAAGAAAGAGATGAAGATAGAGTTGACCATTGACCACAATACCAATCATCAAGACTCTACGACCTCAGTTTGTTACATCACCAGTCCATGATAACAAAACACAACAAATCGTAACCCACCTCTAACCTGATTCAACTCATCAACTGCAACAACTAATCTAACCTATCCCATCTCTTCCACACGATCTCAGTTTCAACCTTTCGTGTTATTCAAGAATATATCAAAACCTTAAAGGGTTTAAACCACGAAAAGAAACAAACATCATTGATCTATCTTTCATTGCTCAATTTTATATTTGAATTGTTCTAAGAAAAAACAAGAACATTTAAAGATCTCAGGTTATACGTTGTGACTACAAAGATCAATCAAGACTTCGATGGACCATCTAACAACGCATTTATCTTTACAGATCCATTTGTTAAAAAGGAATTCGAAATGAAATAATTATGAATCGATCTCAATCTCGTTTCTTTTTGTGTGTGGTTTATCAAAACACATAGATCTTAAAAGATCTAAACACAAAAGAATAAACATCATTGATCTAAAAGTTTTTGATTATATCCGAAATCAAAGAGATGATCTCAACAATATTGTTGATTCAAATCTTTATGCCGTTAAATGAAAAATATATCAAAACAAGATCTCATCTGCTTCTTTGATCATATCCGAATATTGAAGGATAAGAAACATAATAGTTATTTGTTACTTTCTTTCCCAAAGATTCGTTTAAGGGAATACTTAAAAATGTTCAAGAGTCATCATCAAACCTTACCCGATATGGATCGTGCAACAGTATCTACACCTCATGCCATCACTGTGGAGAGGTCTATTGATTCTTAATCTTGATGCCATCCCTGTGGCATATGATTTTGAAACCTTGTCCGAGACCTCGTGCCATCCCTGTGGCGTAATCAATCTAAATCTGATTAACAAACAATGAAGGTGCTCGTTATTGTGTCAAGGATTTTTAATTGTTAGATGAGATTGGGTGAGAGGAGTAGATGGCAGATCTATTCTTGTGTGTGTGCGTTTTGTTGTGATGGAGGCGGATTTAATTGATGTGAGAAGTATTAGGGTTTGGTGAAAGGAGAGTTACATAGATGGGGGCGGATAGTGAGAGAAATTTTAGGGTTTGAATGATACGTGAGATTAGGGCTATGAGAGCTTTATACTCCCCTAATAATTAGGGTAAACTTGATACCGGTTTTATTTTTGAGTTGGACATGGGCCTATTTTTGGACATGCGTATGGATTGGACCGAATCTGCTAAGCTGCTTCATCATGTTATATTTTTGTTAACCACAAGTTTAGTATCAAACGTATGTTTATGTTAAAATTGTAGTAAATCAAGAATATGACAAAGGTAAATGGTTTCAAATGGTATTTTAGTGCTAAATTGATTATGATGTGATTGGTGTTTGACGTAAATTTTATCATCATATGAGGATAAACCAAAGTTTTGTGGATCAAGTATATGTGATAAGGTTGGACTGCACACTGCCTTCATTGGACTTTGGCATTAATTTGTTACATGGACTGAAAAGATACCTTGTAGATGTTGGGCTTGAAGTTGTAATAGTGGACCGGGTCGTTCTGTGCTAAATTGTATCGGGTCATTTTTATGTGGTGATATGTTGTATTTGTGATTGAATGGATTGAACCGGGCTTAATGGATTTTAGATCAAATGATTATTGGTGATAATGAGATTCGATGATGAGATTTAATTATGAGATTTGTCGATGTGATTTGATTGATTATGAGAGTTGATGATGAGAATGGCTATGATGATGTGATTTATCGTGTTATGGGGTTTGATACTTTGGTTAATGCATTTTCACGGAGTATATTATGTCTCGGCTTGGATTGGTTATTGAACAAAGTTGACTACGGGGTTGTTTATACGATATATCGTATTTGGATTTGCAGTGAGATTTTCCGGGGGTGTTTACTTTTTTCGTCTTCTTTCTTTCTACCCTTCCGTGAAGATGACTTGTTTGGGCGTTTATTGAGTGTGATAAAGACTTGACTATTTAGTTACGGTGTCTCACAACGTAGCTATCACTTCGGTGTCTCACGCAGTTGAGGATATGTCAATAGGTTCTATACATTGGGTACACCGTTTCTTTTTCACGAGGATTAGTACAAGTTTAAGTAACAAATCTGGGGAATTCTACTTCATGATCAAGTTTGGTATATCGGGTTTACTTTACCATGTGGTCACAACAATTGCCGACAGAAATTGTGGATGATGTGCTTACCAAAGTATTTAATGGTTGAGATATAATCAGCAATTCCCATAAGATATTCGATGCCACAGAATGTCAATGATACTTCACTGTCTAAGCAAAACTTTCAAGAATCTTCAGCGCCAGTCATGATTTCTCTAGATGTTTGCTTATGACAAGAATCTTCATACATATGGGTTAAGAATTGTTGATATTACTGTTGATGATGGTGAAGAATCGTTGATGAACCGCTGCATGTTCCCCTAAAAACAGATATTCACCGAAACCAAAGTTTTCATAACACGTTCAAACTAACATTGTTTACGGTTTTGTCTTGATTTTGTAAAATCCCGCGAAAGAATCTATTTCTCGGTTTAAATCATAGACTTGTAAAATCCCGTGACAATGAAAACTTCTTGGTTAAAGTAATGTGAATTTCCGGATCTATCTTACGGTTTATTCTTGGTTTTGTAAAATCCCGCGAAAGAATCTATTTCTCGGTTTAAACCATAGAATTTTAAAATCCCGTGATGATAAAACCATCCTAAGGAAAGTGTATTTCTGGATCTTATCTGATGTTGGTGCTACGGTTTCTACTTCGTAGAAGGGATAATGGGTGTACTTCATGAATTGGGTGATTGTTTGGATATTCGTCATGACAGTTTGGGTATTTCAATGTTTTACGGGGTTATGCTCTTTTAACCAAGGTCGGGATGAAACCATTATCATAGTTCATTTAAAACGTCAAAGAAGGCTAGATTTGAGCTTTTAACCAGAAGATGTGACAACGGCGTTAATTCATTATTATTTATTTGAGGTTGAAGTGAAATTTCACGGGCGAGTGTACTTAGTGTAGGATCGTGTATTTAATGTTGTTTAGATGATTTGGGTGGTCTAGGTAGATGATTAAACAAGATAGCCATGGTTAGAGAGATGACGAGAGGAGAGGGTGTTTTCTAGAGAGAGAAACTAACAAATCAAAGGTTAGATTAATGAAAAGCACCACCCCTTCCAAGGATGGAAGGGGTATTTATAGTTACAAATACTACATCCTCCTATCGGACTGTGGATCAATCATACATTGGGTAAAGACCCGTCCTTCCTCCACGGTGTTGCCCTAAACTAATCTATGCTACTAACTAACTAATTAACTACTGAATAACATAAATAACGACATGTCTACAAGCTAACATATGCTAGACCATAATTGGGGTGACCGGCACTTTAACATGGAATTTCCAATTCCTAACAATCTCCCCCTAAGGGAGGTCACCCCATGAAATACATTTTTCATCCTAGCATTCTATCTTTGTCATTAGTTTTGAGCTCATAGACTTCAATTCTTCAAGTTTCGCAATCTTTGTGCTTTAGTAGCGATTCTTCAAAGTCCGCATTGATTTGTACTTTTAGTGGAGGCCTTTAACTGATCCACATCTTTGATGATCTTTGAGCTTTCATTGAGATCATCAGCCATAGTAAATCTCTGGATCACCCTTTGTAGTGTTGCCTTCATGTGATGTTGTGACTTTCGGACCGACATGCTCACACCTTTTGGATCATGACATCTTTCCATCAGAGTAGCGGAAGCTTTACTGGTTCAGGATATTTGCAGCAGCATAGCAGAAACATAGTATAAAAATATCGAGCCGGGTTATGTAGATATGCACTAGTCATGATTTCTTCAATTAAGTATGGATCTTGTGAGCATGCACTTTGGATTGACTTCTCAATTCGATCACCACAACCGTCAAATGTACCGCAAACAACGAGTTAGCAATAAAATACACGAAAGTATCTTTGATCACTTTCGTTGAATTGAGGTACACGCCCACGGTTCCCGCTTATCGATACAAATCGCCAATGATCGGTATAATTCAAGAATCTCCTTGATGTGGTTTCGCAATGTTCTAGTTGTTCTCAAATCGAATGTCTCAAAGAAGACAACACGGAGTGAGTGAACCAAATAATTGAGATTCACCGATTGATGAAAATTGATTTGAAAACAATTGCGTATTGCTTAGAAGAAAGAGTTTTGCAATCGACGAAGGTTTTATGAGAAAGATCAATTTTCAATCATAAATACTTTTGTATTTGAAAAGAGTACACATTCGATGTGCTAGAGAAAGAAGAGATTCACACATCGAACGGTTTTCCAAAAGTATTTTTCAATCGAGATACTTTTGTGTTTGAAAACATGAATACACATTCGATGTGCTAGAGAAAAGAAGATTTGCACATCGAACGGTTTTTCCAAAAGTATTCGTTAATTCATTTCCTGGACCAAGGTTGATTCAAGAGTGAATCGCCCCATCGTTTCTGTCCAGTTGTCACAAGCTTGATCTATTGGATAGATCTCACATGCCACCCACCAAGAGCTTGTTTGATGTTGGCTCTAGAAGGATTTCCATCTTCATCGTGAATATTTTACATATCACTCGGATGTTCTGGCAATACCACAAGGATAATGCGTAGGACTCTTAATATATTTTTACTTTCCACATTATGGGAAACAGCAAGTCTTCATTAGTTTTGTGTCCTAATGAGATAGTGTGGATGATCTCTTGGCTCTAGAATCAATTGTGCACATTTGGTTCCTATGCCAGAGACTAGGGAGAGGGTCTCCTTCTTCAATATCAACAATCTCTAAGAGAAAGTCGAGAGATAATGTAGGTTCCCCGTGAGAATGAAACAAGTCCTTTTAAGAGGAACTTGAGTAGCTTGGGAAGTTAGGTGCGGTCGTCCTTTGGGTCTATGACGCCTTGTCTTCAATACCGATGTTACCTTAGTAACCACCAAGTAGCATATGTATTGAACCCGGTTTACGCCCTAAGGTTGAATTATTGGAGGGCTATTTCTTTTCACCCTTTTTCACATTCATTTCTTTTTCATTCTTTAACCCCTTTAGTGCTTACCAAGATTTCATAACTAGAACCTTGTTGGGTTTATTCCAGTACTAGCTCTGTCTCAGTCCGCACTCTTCCCGTATTCTCATTTTTATCTTTTTTTTCATCATACCTAAGGACTTCTACACTATCTAGTGGATTGTCCCTGGGTAGATCCCTCCGGTTCTGGCTGTATCGTGGGAACGAATACCTAACCTAACCATCCTTATAACACCATGCATAAAGTAAATTGGTCGGTCTTTTGGTATTGTTCTTTTCTTCTTGACACCAATTGAAAAATCATTTGGAAAATCAATCAAGGTACTTGTGATATAACAAAGCATTTTGTACCTTAATTGTTTTGATCTTTTAGAAATGCTCCCCCTCAACATGTGCATATGATTTTATAAATTGTTTAGCACATGGAGGCAAGAGTTTTTTTGAAATAAATTCTTGATCATAATTTCCATGGAAAAAGCCATTTGATTTTCTTTGGTAAATTCTCCCCCTCAATATGTGAATAGGATATTTGAAATTATTTTATCACATAAAGGAAAGAGTTCTTTTGAAGCACATCCACGATCACAAAAGCCATTAAGAAACCATTAGAAAATCAATCAAGGTACTTTATGTTGAAACATGGAAATCTTTGTACCTTGAAAGTTTATTTTCTTTTTGAAATGCTCCCCCTCAATATGTGCTTTGAGATTCGAAAGCGTTTAGCACATATGGGAGAGCAGCCTGCACATTTGAATCAAAACGATCATCTTTTATCAAATTTTATTATTAAATCACAAATTCTCCCCCGATCAAAAATATCAAACCCTTTGAGATTTTGGATCCCAAGTGATTTAATAAGTGTTTAGAAAATAAGGGAGAAAATGTGCCTGGTTTAAATTCTCTTCTGGTTTTTGGTTAAATGCTCCTCCTCAATCATGTGCATCAAGTATTAGAGATCGTTTGGCACATGAAGGAAGGAGTGCTTTTGAAACAAAATCCCTTTAAAACCGATTTGAGATTTAAATCACGATCTCTCCCTTGATCAAAAATTTCAAACCAATTGAGATTTTGGATCCCGATTGATTTAAATCATTTTAAAAATTTTGGGGAAAGACGTGGCATGATTTAATTTTGAAAAATGATTGAAATGGACCAATTTTAGACATTAAAGATTGTTAGTGTCAGGTATGATAGTTTAAAAGATCTTTTAGTAAAATAAAACAATTTCACAATCAAACAAGAACAGAAAATTTTCATTTTGAAAGATATTTTGAGTTTTAAAGAAAATCATACCATGACATAACATTAAATCTTTAGATCACCACTTATTTTGTACAAACCGGACTTTTATGAAGAAATATCGTTTGAAAATATTTTATTTGAAATCACTCTCCCCCTCAATCGATGACCGTAGTCGATGATTGAGTGACTTAAGTTTTGATAAAATGAAGTCCGGTGATTTTCAAAATTAAGTTCAATTTATTTTCAAATCCAATATTTTTCCATTTTTCAAAACAATATTATTCAAAAATTGTTTAAACAATGGTATCATTCACTACTTTTCCTGCACAAAGATACGTTAGGTGGTTAAGAAGCTTCTGTTGTTGTTGTAGGGCTGGAAGAAAACCGTCTGCTGATGCAGTGAGACCTCTTACGTTGCATTTTTTCATGCCAACTCTTCATAGAGGTCAAATTAAGCTCCGTTTCTTCATTTGTCAACCCAATATGTAATTACCCTTTCCTTTCGGCATCCAATCATCTTCATTTCTGGGATCCGGATCAGGAACATTCTTTTATACCATCTTATCTGCATATGTTAGTCAACATACATACAAATATATGGTGGTCGACATCACCCAAACATCAATCGACTAATAAAAGTCAATCCAACATATCAATCAGTTCATATAAGGCATGGGATATATGTGTTCATCAAACTATAATCATCAAATCCTAACAATCATATCCTAGAACCCTAGTCCTTCAACATAGGCAAAGATCTTTTCTGATAAGCACGTAGGATTATTAAGAAAGCCCGTTAGATGATGTAAATTTGAAAAACATTCTTCCCCTCAATCAATGACACTTTCTATGAAAAGTTTTAAAGAAAGTCATTGATTGAGTTTTGTAAATTTAGGAACATTCTGATTCTGATTGATTTTCAAACAACTCAATTTACCACCATTTTTTAAAACAACAAATATTTTTCTGAAGAATTTTAGAAGGAAAAACATTTGTGTAGGAACAACAGTCTTTTTGACGACATGCTTTCCTTGTTTTTGCTTTAGGATAAGTGCACGAAATTTTTGAAAATCGCTTAAGCGCAACACTTTCCTTTCTTGAAGAACGGGTTGCTATCTGAAATAATAGCAAACCATGATTTAAGCACGGGTTACAGTCTGACGTAACTGTAAGCCATATTTTGAGACATGTTTTGGAAAAGACTATTTCTAAGACCGTAGATGTTATCGATACCAGAAGACATGTCTTGAGAAAACATATTTTTGGTATTTTTCAAATTTTCTGATTTTTATGGGTTTTTGTTGATTTTATATTTTTCTATTTTCTTTTTCTGGTTTTATATTTTTGTATTTTGGTTTTTAATAATTATTTACAGAGATAGAGTAGATGATATAGTTTAAGAAGATGATGATACGAGTACCGAGATAAGGATATCGAGCAGCACGTCGTAGAAGATAGAATTCGTCATCTCTTAAACTTCCACCACCAAAGCTTCCGAGGCACCAGAATAGTCGACGGAACATGAGTCTTTAAGAAAGAGAGACTTTGGCAACTTCCCCCCAAACCAAAAGTCCTTTAGCTGAGCAGATTCAAAGCTTTCATTCAAGCTTCCATTAGCCAGGTGCACAAAGAAGCACACTATTATCATCGATCTTGCTGCTCCTTTTAAGAATAATCACCGTGATTCTTCGTTCGAGGTTATATCATCCAATAGAAGAACAACAACGTATCATCCCACATTTAAATAATCTTCTCAAATTCCATTCCACTTTCAAGTCTCAAGCGATCCATACCAAAAGTTGTCAAGAGACCACTTTCCCTAAGTAGATGAATTGATGCGATCGGTCTCTTAGACTAGAGCTCACGAACCCGAATACACATATATCCGAAGACGGAGAAACTTATACCATCAAGTAGCAGATTAAGTCCGATAGCCAAAGAATAACCCCGATGTATACTTTTCTCCCCGATGATAGTGTATGAAGCTCAAGAACCCAAAGTACCCGAATGCCCAAAGAGAGAATAACCGATAACATTGACAAGCGGGCCGAATCATCGATTATCTCTGCGGATGACTATCTCTGCGGATGTCAACTCCGGAATAAGTGATTATATCTCGAATCACCGATTAAGCACTCAAGTGAAACAATTTGGCGCCCCAATGTACACAATCTCTCCCCGATGATTGTGATAGCATCGAAATCATCACACACTTGTGTACCTCTTTATCACCGTAAACTAACTCTTCCATCTCTTCCCCCACATAGTTGGAATAAGAACACTTAACGCCATGAGTCAAACATTGAGTTTCTCTGTGGTAATGAAAATAGTCTTCCCGAGATATCTTCAATCACTTAGAAGTATTAAGTTCATCAAGTTTACTCGCATTTAGATATTTGTCTCCTTCCCCCTTGCTGGTTTTGATACTTCAGAAACAACAACTCTTAATTAGCCCAAACACTTGAAATCTTGTGAGAAGAATACCATTGAATCAGTGAGAATCAACTTGCTGAAGAAAGAATGTGAGCAAGTCTAATTGGGGATTAAATCAGACATTTCACCCTCCCCCAATTAGTGCTCTCCCCTAAACCAACAATATGTTTGATAAATGCCTTGAATAAGAAGAAGTCTTTAGATCGTTAAATGCAATTCGTCTTTAGTCTTCTAACATGTAGCAGAAAATGTAGAATCGATTGTAGACTCGACCTTCTTCAATATTGTCTAGTTAGGGAATAGATAGTTAACATCTTAATCTCACCAAAAAAAAACATCCCAATTAACTTACCTCTTGCAAATCCCCTTAACACAAATCCCTCCCAATCAAACAAGAACAGAAAGATGTCCGTCAAGGAAATCAGCAATCAGCCCGCAACGAACACTTGAAATGGTAATACCAAACAAACAATCACATCAAACAAGAACAGAAGGTTGTTCGGAATCATCATGTTGAAGTGTACATGAAGAATTAACTGGAAGCACTTTGTCGTTAAACCATATCAATCCGTGTGAAGATGTCAACCAACGGCTCATAGAAGAAACTCCATGTAAAGATGACATGATCAGAAAAAGCTCGATTCTTACATGAGTTAGGATCCGTATGACCATATATTCTTAGATATAACTCAACATGTATTAAATTCACACCTTTTCTCCCCCTCAAGAATTGCATACGAAGTTGCCATTCTTGATTGAACAAGTGAATTTCTTTAAAATGTAGTTTCTTCACACTTCTCCCCTTCAAAGGTTGCAAATTATGTCGCCGTCGCCATTTTAATTGAGCAAGTGGAATATGAGAACTAGCAATGATAGTCCGGTTCACTTGATAACTTGAAGCGCATGGAACAAGTATGAAGCATGTTGATGAGAATGGTCATAATTGAGAAGATTTCTCTTCTTTCGAAGATAAAGTGCACTGAAGCGTACACTTTTGTTTTCTTTAGAGTACGAGGCTTGAACTGTTGTGTTCCAACGTCATAAGAAGATTTCTCTTCTTCATAAGATAAACCTTCTTGATTTTGGGTTGAGATGAGATGAGATGAGGAGGAAGATGAAGTTTTGAATGAGAGGTAATTTTTGAAAGTGGAAGATTTGAAAAAATGAGGATTTGGTGGAGTGGACGTCGGAGGGGGTTTTATGGGGAAGGAGGAATTTTTGAGATTTGTGTTTTGTTTTATTATTAGAAAGATATGATTTATGGATTAAATAAATTAAAACACTAATTTTATAAACCTCGACTTTAGACGAAAGAGTAACACGTATGCGAGAAAAAGTTTCCTAACGAAGCTAAGTGTAATAAATGAATACGCACAAAAGATAATCATATAAATTCCTATATAATCATACTTATTTATTAAGCAAATGTTATTTAGAGATAAGCGGAAAATCATACCTCTAAAGCACTTAGGAATGTCTTTACAAATGACACAACAAATGTCAAAAGACAATTCCGGTTCCTTCGTGTTTAAGATACCTTCTTAGGGAAGGTAGTCTTGTTATCAAGAAATTCCTATGGCTTGGTAGGTATGAGCTTTAACTAAGCAACATGACAAAGAAGGTTAGTGAAAAAATGTTGTTATCTAATCAACATCCAAACAAGGTGTTTTAAAAAACATGGTGTTTGTTTTTGTAAAAGACCTTCTTTGTAGTTTTCAATTAAACACGGATCATATCAAGTTTTTAAAGTACAATATACTTTAAGAAACTTGGTAAGCTCGATGCCAATTGTGGAAAACTAGAAGGGGGTTGAATAGTTTTACCGATTAAAACTTGGTTTTAAACTATTTAGATCGACTTATGTCAATCTATTAAACATGTGTGTTAGATGTTGATAGACAAGCATATATAAGTATGTAATGAAAAGATAAGGAGTTAGAAGCACAAAACCACAACGCGAGTATTTATAGTGGTTCGGCTACAAGGACACCTTCCTTGCCCTACTCTACTCCTCGAGTCACCTAATCGAGAGCTCGTAATCACTACACGACACCAACTCCTTATGGCGAAGAAGCCTTCACAATGTTGCCTACTCTTTATTCGGTACAAGGCTAGATACCGGGTTCTTCCACGAGGTAGAACCAAACCTATCATAATGTTGCCTACCCTTTATCCGGTACTAGGCTAGATACCGAGTTCCATTACAATGGAGGAACTACTACCCAACTACTACAAGACACCTAACCCCAAAGGAGATCTACTCCTTATAACAACATCAACAAGGATATCAATATCCTTTGACCCAATACTAATCTATCTTGTACATCGAATCACACCATATCGAATGTACACCTTAGGAACCTTTCACTAATGCCTTTGACTCGATCTTCAAGGCACCTTTTACTAATGCCTTTGACTCGATCTTTAAGGCACCTTTCACTAATGCCTTTGACTCGATCTTTAAGGCACCTTTCACTAATGCATTTGACT
This sequence comes from Chrysanthemum lavandulifolium, assembly GCA_022545495.1. NCBI lineage: Eukaryota > Viridiplantae > Streptophyta > Magnoliopsida > Asterales > Asteraceae > Chrysanthemum > Chrysanthemum lavandulifolium. The sequence continues at coordinate 156,172,147 of CM040243.1, forward strand.
CGATCTTCAAGGCACCTTTCACTAGTGCCTTTAGCCTTGACTTCTAAGCACCCTTCACTAGTGCTTTCAATACGGACGATCGACAACCTTTTCTAATGTCTTCGTCTTGACTCTCTTAGACATCTTTCACTAATGTCTTCAACACTACACTTTTTATGAGAAAAAAGAGAACTATCAACAAGAGAACCTCAGTAGTCTTGATGATAACGAAGCATGGCAACTCATGGACTTGAGCTTGCTTGTCTTCAAAAGATGGTGATCTCGCCTTTAAGATGAACCTAGAGAATCACAAAAACAAAACTACATACATAGATCACTTGGATATGAGGTTAGAGAGTTTATAACTCAAAGAGAAAATATGTGTGAAAGGGGTGAGAAACAATGAAGAAATGGCTCACTATTTATAGAGAGAAAATAGCTACTGTTCCACGGATCCCACGGATCCCTCACTTGAGGGATCCGTCTAGTGTAATACTGGGGATCCGTGGGATGCTCCCCTTTGCCTATGGGTTTTGGGTCATGGGTCATGGGTATCCAAGTAGATACAATGTATCTATAAGATGCAATACATCTAGTCCATGGTTCATGGATTAAAACTATGGACCATGGATTAAAACCATGTATGACTTAAGCATTATGTCATGCAATGGGTTATGGGTCAAGCTCCATGGGTATGGGTCATGGACTTTGGGTTGTACCCAACTACATTCAATGTATTTGGTCAATGGGTCAAATACTTAAGTTTTTACCCAATTGTATTACCCATTATAATACATACTAGTTATGTATATATTTTCCCAATATGTAAACACTAGTTGTTGTACATATGTATTACTAAATCATAAAATCACTTATACTTGTTTTAGTGTTTTATGTGAAAACGTAAGTGTGTTAGAAAACTATTGGCTCAAACCATTTACGTATTTTATTTGTTTCGTTAAAATGATTTTACGTTTGTTATCGACAAAACATTAGAAGATCGTAAAATATAAACAAACGTTTTTACGGCTTATTTGTATTAACAGGTAGTCTATGTCTATTGATGTGTGCTCGTATGATGATTAAAAATGTGCTTACCTAGTGATCGGTGCTAAACAGTCAAGTCTAATCACACAAACTGGCCACTTGTGAATGACCAGCCGTAACAGACTTAAAACAGCTCACACACCAAATACAATTTAGATCAGAGGAATATAGTGGATTCCTGGGTCGTTAAGTCCCACGGAGGATGAATTGGTGTTAAACAACTTCAGATGTCGAATAATCACTAAGGATTGTGATCAATAAGGTTTTTGAGAAATTAATACCTAAAGAAAAGATTTATAAATTACAGCGACTTAAATGCAAATTAAAAGAAATAAAAGATAAAATATATTAAATAAACGCTATCACTATTTTTACAGATCGATGAACGTTTATGATTTTATAAAATAAAATAACTTAAATAAACTATTTTAACTAAAACATAAACTGAATTTACCTAAAAACGTGATTTAAAATGAAAACGAGCGTTACGTGTAAAAATAACGCTGGAGCGCAAGCAAAAACGTAAAATTTATGAAATAAAAGTCCTACAAGTGTAAAACTAATTTTCTTACGTACTATATGATAAAAGAAAATTTTAGAAAAAGATTTATATTTTTTGACTTTTATATTTTTATTATGAATTAATTAAGATTTTACACTAATTAAATGTTAAAAATACTAAAACTATTTGGAAAAATCAAACTTTTTGTAAAATACTTAATACTAATACAAATTTATAAAAATACAAACCTTGAAAAGCTACTAAGAATAAGCTCTAAATAAGCTATTAAGCTCGTATAAGCTTATACTCGCAAAATGTATATAAGAGATTTATTGTGTAAAGAAATAACTGAAAAAGTCCCAAGGGCGCATGGCATCCAGGTACACACTATCACTCTCATAAGGTGGGAGGTCTCAGGTTCGAGCCTGCCTCCCCACCTTTTTGCCAAACATTTTTTTTTTTCAATTTTTCTTTTACAGACTTATTATACACAAGAAAATAAGCAACTTTTATAACTATGACTTTTTATGAAAACCTCTATTAAGCTCAGAATAAGCTGAAAATATTTAACAGTTAGTAAAAATTTGAAATAAGCATAAAGATTAAGCTAAAAGGCTATTTAAGCTTATGAATTAAGTAAAAGCTAATCTAAAAATAAGCTGAGCACTAATAATAAGCTAATATGATAACTGAAAAGGGCATAAAGACTTAAAAATAAGCACTGAATAAGCAACATGAACCAAATAAGCCACTCAGTTAACTTAAGTAACCAAAAAGGTTTTGGGACAACTTTGAAGGCTAATTTGTGCTTATGTACTAAGCTTGGAAATAAAAATAAACACTGAGATAAACAAGTATACCAGCTTAGTTTTCTAAAAAGCTAATTTACAAAGGTTGGCTTCCATAAATGAGCTTATGAGAAGCTTTTGAAATACTGATGAACACTGATTTATTAATACACTTAAATGATTTGGACAAAACTAAAAAGCAATTGCAGCCTAACTAAAGAAGCTTCAAAATAGAAAATGAGCACTGGAATAGCTAGACAACTAGGTGAGCTACTCTAAAAGCTAAAATTCATAAGCTACTGGTCACTAATAAGCTTCCTAAGAGCTTGTGAAATGGAACACCAAATCTGTGCACAGGGGAGCTTTTCAGTTAAGGGGGTCAAAAGAAGCTACAAAATAAGCTATTTATAAGCTAAGTGGAAGTAAGCTACTATTTTTCTAATTTTGTTAAGCAGGTAAACTTTAATATCCTAGAAGCTTATTAGCTAAATTTTAATATTAAACTCACAGTAAAATTCTAATGTTTATTCAAAAACGACTAAGTGAAGTTTTGACTTTTCAATTTTATGAACTAGTTTGACTTTATTGAACTTTAAATTAATTCTAATGACTTAATGTGTTATATGAATCTATATTAAGGTGAGATTAAGCTAGAATACTAAGTTTTAAGCTAATGTAGTGAGATTTACAAACTGAAATCCTAACAATTAAATATAATAATAATTTAAAGGCTATTTTGACTTTTTCTTGAACAAACACTTGATTTTATTGTAGTACTAGGCTATATAGAACTAATATAACATGAAACAACAACAAACAAAAACACAAACAACCTCTAACTCAATTTACACAGTAAAACCAAACAAACTTTAATAGAACTGATTTAAAGCTTAAAGTACTAAAACAACTTTTCAAACCAAGAAAGCTTATAATTAACTTATATTAACTATATTTAGACAGAATAAAACCAGAATTAACACGCTTTAAGCACTTAAACTAGGAAATGCAAATATTGAAGAAATTGCTTACAAAATGTGTCCAAGCACAAAACTGAGAACCAAGAACCATTACCATATCCTATAGCTTCCCAAGAAGCATCTAACCCAGGGCAATCCATGAGCAACCCTGCTCCAAGCCTTCATCATCATGAACACTTTTTTTTTATTTTATTTCTATTTTCTTTAATTTTTTCTGTTTTTTTTAAGTAAACTAAATTACAAGTCCTCTAAGTGATAACCAAGCTTCAAAAAGCTTAAAAGGTGACTGAAATGAGATGAAATGAACAAGAACAACAATATTTTAACAAGATTAAAACAAAGTGTCAATTTTGCTTAAAATGCTAAAATTGAATTCAAACTTAAAAACTAAAGCGAGAACTATTGAAATAACTTTCATTACCCATGAAACATAATACAACTTTGAAAATAAGAATGAATTTAAAAGTTTACAATGAATTTAAAGTTTACACTACAATTTGGTCTAAAACTTTGACAAACTATCCTTCTTCTCTTCTTTCTTCTTTATAGATGACTTCTAGAACTCTGTGGGTCCCACTTGGTCTTTCCCATCAATAATCTCACCTTTGGATCAACTGCAACACATCCTAGCCATCAATTTAACTTTTGGCGCCAAAAGTCTTTAGGCGGTTTCTTTGCATTAATTGGGTTTGGGAGGATATGGAGGTGGGGGGATGTTAACCGGTGGGGGATAAGGTTGGTGAGGTGGAAAGGTGGGGAGAGGTGGAAAACCACAGTTTCAAGTTCTGAGGGAGGAGGAGAAGGTCTACAGTGATGGCGGTATTTTTGTTTTTAAAATGTTGGGCCGGGTTGGGTTGTTGGGCCAGGTTGGGTTTAGTTTGGTTTGTAGCTTAATAATCAAAAGGACAAAAAATGTAATTCTGCCATAGTTAAGGGTTGAACCTGCCAGAGTTTCATAGTTTAAACAAGGACCAAATTTGCCATACTTAAATAGTACAAGGACTATTGTTGATTATTTTCTTTTTTAAAATGTCCAAGGACTAAAATTGCCAATTTTGTAACTCTAGGGACCAAACTTGTAATTTTCTCCAAAGTTATCATGAAGGACCAATTATGTCATTTATAAATAGTACAAGGTTTATTTTTGATAAATTTCACTTTTTAAATTAACCAAGGACTATATTTGACATTTTTCAAAGTTGAAGGACTAAAGTTGTTAATTTGTGATTTTTAAACTTGGAAGGGTTTGTTTTGACAAATTTTGAATCCTATGGACCTTAAATGACTTTTACAAGTTTTTGAATTACTGTGATTGGATTTGACAAATTTTGAAACTGGGGACTAAAGCGCCAATTATGCAAACTTGATACGTTTTCACCGATTTTGATGTTTTGCATTTGAAACACATAAAACACTTGTTTGTGATATTTTCATCATTTTGAAGCATTTCGAGTGTTTTCAGATGTTTTTGGCATTCTAACAGTATAAAAATGATGAGTATTTAGACACTCATCACCTAGATACTATTACTCCATAGTTATCTTTTATTGGTGGTTGAATTATCACGTCCTTATTCTTAACGCGTTGTGTTTTCTAAGGTCGTAGGGTGTGCGTTTTTCCCTAACTCTTTGAGATTACCTTAAGGTTATTGCCTACGAAATTCTATAGGATTCATAAACTAACTTTAAGGGGTTATCTTTGGATGTTTAGCCTACGAAATCCGCTAAGTGGTTTATAAACTAAGGTTCACAAGGACTACTTAAGCATTTAAACACAACGATGGTCTAATTGCACTCCTAAGCCAATTACAATTAAGATAAGAGACTACCAATCAATAATTAATAACTAGGTTTCATAGATCTAAGCAAACACACAAGAAATTTAGCCAGACATGTTAAACACGCAAGCATACACACATTCAATTGAAGACATAATGAAGTTAATGAATTAAAACACTTATCTTTATGTAAAATAGGGTTTGAGAACCCTAAGATATTGTCCAAGTCGGACTATAAACATTTAGGGTTTTTACTCCACAAGTCTACCTCTTAAAATTCTGAAAATTCGATTTCTATATATAATTTTACACTTGCCACGGCGTCGCCTTATAGGTGGGGCGCCGTCAGATCGCCGTCATTAGGGTTTCGTCTTGGCCAAGTAATAGTTGGGACCGTCACATTGTAGTTGTGACGCCGTCGGGCTTCAGTAGTGACGTCGTCTGATTCGGAATCTAGGCCGTCTGGGATGAAAAGTCTTCGTGACGCCCTTCCTCTTCAAAGTCTGACGCCGTCCGGTGTATTTTAGCAAAAAGTCTCCTCAATCGTCACAGATTTTATTACGTATAAAGGAACAGCATCTCCCTTTGAATTGGACGCCGTCAGGTGCAATTCCAGCAGCTTGAGGGTCTTTGATCTTGACTTAAAAATTTTCTTCATATATTCACTCCTTTTCGTCCAAATATGCATCATTCCAGCATTTTGCTTCCAAAAGACCTAAAAAGTGAAATGGAACGAAATTAAGCAGTAACGAATATAAAAGTGGGCAATTAAGGGCTTAAATGACCCCTTAAAAGTGTACGTTTTAAATCCTTATCAAATATCCCTACACTTGGTATTTGCTTGTCCTCAAGTAAATGTGCTTTGGCCTATCAATTTATAAGTTAGGGGGCATAAAGCATTGGTTTAACATAATTCACAACAAGTAAAAGCACCGCAATAGTCATAACAAGCACGGAAATTATATACTAGCACCTCACAAGGGGTGTTTGGATTCTCTCATCTCTCGGGTGTATATGAAATATAGTAAATGGAAATTGAAGATAACACTCATTAACCGGTCATAGTACATAGATTACCATAGGCTTGAGACTAGATCAAACCTCCACCGCTTTGGCGTAAGCATCTAGGAACAACTATCTAAGAGGTTGTTTATAGGGTTGTAACGTTTGGCTTACGGTAGGGAAACAAAGGGTTTGGTTGGATAGGCGATTTAGTGGTGGTAAGTCAAAAATATTATGTTACAAGCATGAAAAGAATGGCGTTGCTAAGCCAAGACTCGACTCACTAAACTCTAGATACTTTGAAACAAACAAACATAAATATAAAGAAAGATGTAGGATGGTAGCCCGTATATTTTTTTCTTTTTATTTATTATTTTTTAGATTTTTTTTTTAATTATTTTTTTTGCATACACTTTTACTCCACCATCCTCTAAGATAACATCAAAATATAAGGGATTTATAGGAGCATCCCTACACTTGAGTTTTTACTAATTTGACCCGATTTGAAAAGATCAAAACACTTGGAGTATTTAATTACATAAATAAAGGTAATTTGAATTTAATGTTCTTTCTCGTCACTCCATAAAATTTTACTTTACCCATGAGTCCCAATCATCCCAAAACTGTGTACAAAAGATATGACTCGACTTAGCAACCATGCAAGTAACTAGATAATTGAACTAAGGGTTTAGTATGATAACAATAATGCACTAAAGGTGAGTGCATACAAGGTAGGCTAAGGTGATTTGGGTGTACATTTGGGGGTGGATTGTAAACAATGCTCTTCATTGATATTTCGGAAAACTGAAACATCACGAGAACCGCAAAAAGGATAGGCTCTGAGGGGTTTAACTAGAGGTATCGTGTACTAAAGATGAGTACATCGCAATGGTGTGGGGTAATTACTCAACCGATGTGGAAGAAGTAATTATAATACGGGTATCAAACAAGGGTTATCCTAATGCCTCTTATCATTTATTTATTCCTAACTACACAAGTGTAGTCTCACTAGGGATCGCGGAATGCATCACAAAACAAGTTCTAGAATCTATTATACTACCGGTAAACTCTCGAAGCATTAAAAGTGAATGCTTTAATTCCTATAGATCTAGGGGCGAACCTCACATTTTTGGGGTGGAATTTGAGTGGTAAACGGTTTTTTGTGCTAGTCATATAACTCCTATCCATGAGACGCTTTATTAAGACTAAAGTCCCAGTCATACATGTCATGAAACATTTTAGGCGATAAAATTGCCCTAACAAATATTTCTCATAGTTTATTACACAAATGAAATAGGACAAGACAAATATTCAAGGATAAGCATAGTTTCAAAGTTCCCGTTTTATTCTCCCTCCCTACACTTAAACTAAACATTATCCCCAATGTTCCTCGAAAGTATCAAAGTTATGATAACGGAAGGTAATTAAAAGAGAAAAAAACTAGTACTCCCCTGATTAGCTCGGTAGGATCCGTGTGAAGTAGTGGGTTAAATTCTTTCCCAAGAAGAATGTATGCGTGATAAGCGTCATCCAATATTATGTTTTTTCTTCTTGATAAATAAAACCTACACACTTTAAGAAAATAGAAGAAACCTTCACGTAAAATTGGCGGTAAAATTATATATGACTCTACTTAACTAGGATATAATGCTTGTGGAGTGGATGTTTGCAGATTTTCTGAAAAATTAAGACCCAAGAATTTCCAAAAATTTATAATTAGCACAGAAAATGAGAAGAAATTTATAAGTTGTTTCTGATCCTCCGACGTCGTCGTGTTCTAATCTCGACGCCAGTTATCCCGACAGAAATCGGTCTCTTTGCATTTTCCGGAAAAATTCTGGAAAAATTACACCTTTAAAATCTAGTAAAAATCCTGCAAAACATCCATTATGACTTGATACAAGCATTTGACTCTAAAAAACACACATATATATCAAATTCAATAATCGTAGTTCTCATGTTCAGGTTCTTTTAAAAACGTGTGTAATCTTCCCTACACTTATCCTTTTTGTAAAATACCTTTATATGTAATTAAGACGAGGTTAAAGACAAAATAAAGCATTTTCACATATTTAAACACGAGAATACACAACAATGAAAAGATATATGACACACAAACAAGCAAACAATTAAGCATGAGTTGCCTCCCATGAAGCGCTTTTCTTTATTTATGAGTCTTGTAGCTAGACTCAAAGTCGTGCTCCTATGTGACTTCATTGTCGTCAACTTCTTCCTCATGACGGTCTCTATTGGGGTTTTCCATGTTATAATAATGCCCTATTATGCATCTTTCTAAGAAGTCATTTTTCCTTAATCGGTTCTATATTCCGGTCCTAGTTTCAAACAATCCTTATAGAACCCAAAAATCTTATTCATCACATAATCTACTCCTTTCTCCTTATCCTTCTCATTCCTATAGTAGACCGATAGCTTAAGTTCCTTTTCATCATTGGATAGTGATGAAAATTTCTCAATCTTAAATGGCATTTGGTAAGCTACGTCATCGGTCTCATATTTGAATCTAACTATTCCTAACGACGGATCATAAGTCATCCCGGTGTTTTCTATGAAAGGCTTTCCTAGAATTACGTGGGACAAGCTAGGATCTATGGCCGTACTAATATCCTCCACAATTATGAAATCCGTAGGGTACGTGAAACTACCTATATAGACGGGCAATCCCTTAACTCTACCAAGGAAATTACAACTAACTCTAGGATCATCGGGATCTTGCCTATTTGGGATAAGTTTCTTCATCACCCAATTATATTATGTGATAGTTATGACGTTTATTGGGGATTTGCAATCAGTGTAGGCCCTTACCACGAAAAGATGTCCTATGCAACATGGTATGTTGAGATTCCAAGGATTTCCAAATTTGATTCGAGGGCTTCTCCTAACATACATGTGACGAAGGTCGCGTACTAAGTGTGGGTGGTGTGAAAGTTCCTTTTCCGTAGGAAACTTATTGAAGTATTCATCACCTACCTCGTCTACTTCATCGGTTGATTCTTCCTTAGGAGTTTCACTAACCTCAAGCATAGTCTCATGGTTCGCATCGTCACTAGTCCTATTTGATTTCACTAAGGTGATGGCATTGACGAATTGAACGTGCTTGGATAACTTACTTGGGTCCTTAATTTTCACACCGGAAGCTTCGGGAGAATGAGTCGAGATGGCATTAACCTTTTCGTGGTCTTCCTATCACTATTGGTCGTGGCTTTCAAAAGGTTATCTATCTTCCTATCCATCTCGGCTTGTTGTTGGTTAAAGCGGTCTGAAAGGTTGGCTATTTGAGCTTCATGGGATGTAACTAGGTGTTGTAACATCCATTCTATGTTTTGTGGCTAGGGCCGTTGGATCATGGGGAGTCATTAGAGGTGAATTCTTTGGTTTGTCCCCAATTGTAGTCGGGTTTGCCCCTCCATGCTTCTCGGGCATCATTGAAAGTCCTAGGTCCGGGTGTTATGGGGAATCTCCCTCCCATTCCATTGGTAGGAGAAGATTCGTAGTCAACGGAAGCTTGTTCGGGGAGTCTCGTGCAAGTACGAGTGTCATGGGGACCACTACACAGCTCACACAAGGAAGAGACTTTGTTCACTTGGCGTGAAGACTTAGGATTCTCGTAGGAGCTCATTAGGAATTTGACTTGATCTTCAAGTTGGAGCATCCTACGATTGGAAGTTTGTGAGTCAATGGGAGGCAAGGAGATTGCCTTGACGGTTTTGGGCAACTCACGGGGGTCGTTCCAAAATTCGTTGTCATAGAGGGCAAGGTCCTCTATTGTATCCCACGATTCTTCCGCGGTGAGATCACTAAGTTTGCCACCAGCCGCTTGGTCGATGGATTGCTTAGTTGAGAAGTTGACATGATCATAAAAGATTTGGACTTGAAGCCAAAGATCGATGCCGTGATGAGGGACTTTATGGAGCAAGTCCTTGAATCGAGTCCATGCCTCGTAGAAAGATTCACCTTGACGTTGTTGGAACATCAAGATTTCATTCCTAAGTTTAGTAGTTCTCCCCGATGGGAAAAATTGGGCAAGGAAACGGTGGTGAGATCATCTCAACTTGAGATGGATCTGGCGGGAAGTCGCTCAACCCAATTACTAGCTTGGTCTCGTAGAGAGAATTGGAAGAGACGCAAGCGCGTTGTCTCCCGTGTGGTTGCATCAAGGTCGATGGAATCAACGATTTTAAGGAAGTCCTTGAGATGCTGATTAGGATCTTTGGAACGAAGTCCATGGAATGCACATCCGTTTTGCACCAACCGGATGGTGTCGGATCGCAGGGCCGTAGTTTGAGCTTGATCGGGGAGCTCAATGGTGTTCCTATAGCCTTGGTGGCTTGGTCTAGAGTATTCACCAAGATTACGGCCTCTTGGCGGGTCAATGATTGGTGGGTCGATGGGAAGTGGTGGATGTGGTGGCGGGTTATCACCTTCCATGATGAAAAGTGATGGGATTACTAGCAAAGTCACGAAGAAGGGGGATAGACTACAAAGAAGCTAAAAATGAGAAAAAATTTCACTTGATAGGAATCAAGCAAAGGAACCTAAACGAGATAAAAATCTAACTAGCTATTCTATTCACTGGCAGCGGCGCCAAAAACTTGATGCACGTACAAGGCGCGTTCGGGGTCAAAGGAACTTCCTTTTCTTCGAGCAAGTTTTTCAACACCCTAGGCAGTGAATCTAATTGTTGTAGTGTAGTATTGGGTAAGCCTCGGGTATTAATATCGTTCTCTACGGGAATAAGAATGCTAGTGAGAAGTGTACTGTTAGGATTTAGTAAATTCGGTTATTAAAGTGTCGGTCACCTCAAATATATGTAATCGTTAGAAAGCTCGTAGTCGTAGTTATTTATTAGTTAAGTTGTATTTAGTTAAGTAACATCGTGGAGGACGGACGGGTCTTTACCCACTGTATGCCTGATCCATAGCCCGTAGGTGGCGATTTGTGTAAGACTATAAATACTCTCTACCTTCCAAGGTAGATAGTTGGAGCTCATAATAATACTTTCATTTTCTCTCACTAAGTTCCCAAACCTCTAACTCTTTCTCTCTCTAAAACCTAATATAATTATACGCCCATATTTCGTGATTGCTTGTGTGTTTTTGAAATCCAATATGTTACAAATGGTATCAAGAGCCATGGTTTGATCATCTCTCTCACATATCATTGGATTTCTAGTGGTTTTAGATGGTTTTTGAGTTTGAAAAAGTTTAGTGGTTTTTGCATCATTTGGATAATTTCTTGTGTTAAAGTTTGAATTTTGAGTGTACTTTTGTGTTTAGAATCATTGTAAGTGCTTGGGTTTGGATTTGGAAAGCTTGAATCACTGTGGTTGTGTTTGTTTTGGATTGAAAAGTGTGTTTTTGAAGTTTTTCTTGCTAGCGACTTGACTCTCGTAGTGTTTTTCTTCGTAGCGACTTGCTTCAATAATTGTTAGCGAGTTGTAGTGTTAATTGTTAGCGACTTGTCTATTTTGACAAGCCGACAAACAGTACAAGTTAGTGGATTCTCCACTACGGCTAGCGACTTGGTTAGGTTAGCGACTTGCTTTCAATTTTGTTAGCGACTTGTACTTTGTATTATCAGCGACTTGATATTAGCGACTTGGATCTTAGCGAGTTGTTCTTTAGCAACTTGACTGTTTAGTGATTTGGTATTATAGCGACTTGTGTCCAGCGACTTGGGTCTTAGTGACTTGGGCTTAGCAACTTGATTCATAGCAACTTGAAGTCTAGTGAGTTGCTACTTAGCGACTTGGTGCTTAGCGACTTGGTTCAAGGATTCTTAGCGACTTGGTTGATCTTTTGTTTGTAATACGGTTTTCTCTTGATTTAGTAAAATCCCGTGAAAGAATCTATTTCCCGGTTCAATCATAGAGTTATAAAATCCCGTGAAATCTGTAAACATGTCTACCAACGTGCCTACAATCATTTCTAATGTAGCTGAGGACGTTCAAGCAGTTGGTTCAGATACTCGTCCACCCATGCTTGATGATTCGTTCCAAACTGTCAAGTTTATTACACAAGTTAACCACTTGTGAATGGTCAAGCGTAATAAAATTCAAACAGTCTAAAACCAATGCAATTTCCCTTGGAATTTAGTGGATTCCCGGATCGTTAAGTCCCACGGAGGTTGAATGGTGTTTGAAAACGTTTCAGAAATAGAATGATCACTAAGGATAATGATCTGTAAGGATTTTGATTGGTAATTACACTACTGATTGATTGGAATTCTATTAGGATTTAGAACTATAAAGCACAACAATCAGATTAAACAAACGTGAACGCGTACGTTTACTAAATTTTACGTAAACGTACAAAATAATTAGTAAATTTAAAAGAATAAAACACCTATGGATATGAAAATGATATTTTTGCAATCCTAATAATAAAAGAAAATTATTAGAAAATTAAAATTATTTTTATTGCTATTTATTTAATTATTATTAATTAAAACTATTTTAACTATTTAATAATAATCTAAAATATAAGAAAATATGAAATAAAGCTAGAAAAGTGAAATTATGACTTAGAAAAATCTAAAATATTATAAAACTTATTTTAAAATTGAAAATATATTGATTACACTTTTTATCTATTTATTATTAATTAATTACTATTTATTAATTATTTAAAATACACTTAAATACAAGAAAATATAAAATAAACCTAGAAAATTGAAATTTTAACTTAGAAAAATCTAAAATATTATAAAACTAATTTTAAAACTGAAAAGATATTTTTTATGTTTTTTAATTATTTATTATTAATTATGTAATACTTTTTAACTATGTTAAATTCTAATAAATACTAAACAAACTAAGAAAATTCTGAAATTTTTTATATAAATATCTTATGATGACAGAAAGCTAAAAAAATTATAAAAACAGAAAGTGCTTATCAATAAGCTGAAAAGAAAAATTAAAAAGCTAATTTATATTAAATGAACGCTATCACTATTTTTTAAAATGATGTTTTTGTGTTTTTTCTTTTTCAAAACTATTTAACTACTGAAAATAAGTAACTTTTATGAAAACAAAAATTTCAAAACTTAAAAATAAGCAGTTTGAGATCTTATTATCTTAACAGTTGAGCTTTTTGCTTATTTTGATGATTCAAGCTTCAATAAGCTTGAAATAAGCTTCACAATTGGAACCAAATGTAAAATAAGATGTATATAAGCTAAGAGTACTCAAATTAAGCTAAAAAGCACAAAGGACTACACTGATAAGCTTAAAATAAGCTAATAAGCAATTACAAAATACCCTCTCAACCAAACAGTCCTACACAGTTTTTGTAGGCCAAAATTAGCTAGGGGCAAAAGTTCAAAAGTCAAAAATAAGCCTGGATGTAATAAGCTGGCTTATTGAGGTTTCCAAAAAACCAAGAATTTTACACTGGGGCCCACTAATAAGCTTGTAATGAGCTTGAGAAAAAGCTTGTAAACCACTGAGTGTTCTGTGTATACAAGAAATGGGACAAACTAAAAGCTACTTGCAGCCCTATTAAATAAGCTAGAAAGGTGAAAATAAGCACTGGACTAGAGAGACAGCTAGGTTATCTTTCCAATAAGCTAAGATACACAAGCTAAAGCTAACTAATGAGCTCTTGATGAGCTTGTGAAAAAGGATGGCTCAACTGTGCACAGGGCACTTTTTCAAATAAGTGGTTAAAAGAAGCTAAGAAATAAGCTGTTTAATTAGCTAACTAGAAATTATAAAAATACTATGATTAAGATGAGCAACTAAATTTTATAAACCTAAAAGCTCAGATTTTGAAAGCTAATATTAAGTCCTATAGAAAATTATTTAGTTTATTCAAAACCGATTGTCAAATTTTGACTTTTTATATTACACTAACAAGTTGACTAAAATGAACTTTGGATTGATTCTACTTACTGATTTTGATGTTATAAGGTTAATTAAGAATAGATTGATTAATAATAACAACTTATGAACATGGAAACATGATTATGGAACATGAAAATCAAACAGTGAATGAACAAGATGTGATTACAAGCTATTTTGACTTTTACACTAATGAACACTGGTTTTTTTGGTTGTACTGAGCTATTAGGACCTAATATGACATGTATCAAACAAGAACAATAACATGAACAACCTCTAAAACAGGTTTCACTCACAAATCCAAACAACCCTTTAAAAAGCTGAATTTGTGATTTCCAAAGGATTTCTTAAATTTAGACCATGAAAATGATTAAAAACCTTACATTATCATATAATGAGACTAATGAAGCATTAAATAATAACAATAACAACATAGAACTTATTAATGAAACTTATGCTAATATGACTGTTAAACTAAAATTTTTAGTAACTACAAATTGTAAAGAACAAGCAACCTGTTTTTAATGTTTAATTCTACTTAACTATAACTAAGAAACATAAAAACTCAAAGATTTAAGCTAACAAATGACTTTAACAGTAAAATGCTAAAATTGAGTAAAAAGCTTACAAGATGGAATCCAAGTGAAAACTGAGAACCAAGGCCTGAAAACACTTCCTATAGCTTCCCAAGAAGCTTCTAAACCCAAGGCAATCCAGTATTCACCCTGCTCCAGCTGTGATCTTCATTTCTTGTGATTTTTTATTTATAACTAATTTTTGTATTTTGGTATTTTTGCTTTTTGATACTAAAGCTGGATCTTAAGGTTTCTAATAGCTTACATAAGCTATATAAGGAGCTTATATGAGCTTATGAGTCCTTAACAACAACTAACAACAACATTCGATCATTTTGAGAATTTGAACAAGGAAATTTGCATAAACTTGAAATGAAACTTAACATTGAAATTGAGGTTTACAAAAGCTTTATCATACACTAAGAACATGAAATACAAAGTTTGAAAGCTAATTGATACACTGGAAATTGAAAATTAAGATAATCGACATACATTAACTAAAATTACACTAGATAACTCTCTACATTGCTCCAAGCTTCCTTTTTAAAGATCTTTTTGAGTCTTTAGACATCTCTGAGACTTTCCCACTTCATTCCAACAATTGGATCCTCCAAAATCATCATAACTGTCCATTTGGCATTTTGGCGCCAAAAGTCTTTTGAGCAGGAGTAGTGGTTTGGAAGCAATTAAAGAATTTTGTTGGATGTGGAGGTGTTAGGGAGTGGTTAAACAGCTGGTAAGGTGAGGTGGAAAGGTGGAAACCAGGCAAGGTGGCTGAAACCATGGTGGTTTCTGGTTTTGGCGCGTTTTGTGTGAGGGAGATGAACAGTGGGCGGGATTTGACTTTCGTTGACCGGTGGTATTAATAGAGTGGGGGTTCAAAATGGGATAATGGCAGGGGTCAAAAAGGATTTTTGGGCGGCTCGAGGTTCAAGGTCGAGGTCGAGGTCGAGTTAAGTGGGTTTGGGCTTGTGACTTGGGCGGTGGTATTGGGTTTGGGTTTAGATAATTAGAAATGGGGTCCGTTTGGTTTAATAGTTATCACAAGGACCATTATTGTAATTTCGCAAACTTGAGGACCAAAGCGTACTTTTTCCAAAGTTATACCAAGGACCAATTATGCCATATATGAATAGTACAAGGGTAATATTTGATAATTTTCCATTTTAAATATCCAAGGACTATTTTGACATTTTTCAAAGTTGAGGACCAAAGTTGTAATTTTGTAATTTTAAACTTTGACGGGTTTCTTTTGAATCTCATGGAACTTAAATGATATTTTGCTTTATTTTGATTTACCAGGACTATTTTTGACAACTTTTAAAACTTGGGGACTAAAGCGCCAATTGTGCAAACTTGATCGTTTTCACCGATTTTGGTATTTTGCATTTGAAACACATAAAACACTTATTTGTGATATTTTATCATTTTGATGCATTTTGAGTGTTTTCGGATGTTTTTGCAGACTAAAGGTACAAAATGATGAGTATTTGCATACTCATCACTTGCCAAATGACTACGACTCTTGGGCTCAACGAATCAGATTGTCTTGTCTTGGTAAGGAAAATGGAGTTAACATTCTCAAGTCAATTGATGAAGGATAGACGGACCTAAAATGTATGATGAACCGACCGATAAGGAGAAGAAGAGATACGATGCGAGACATCGTGGCTTCTAGCATCATACTTGTGGTTTACCTAAGGACATTTACAAGGCGATCAATCACAACAACAAGCTAAGGCGGTTTGGGACAATGTCAAGATGCTACTCTCGGGTTGTGAACTAACCAAGGAAGACAGAGAATCTCAACTATATGATGAATTTGAGCACTTTAAGATGAAGCCGGAAGAAAGTGTCTATGAGTATTACGTGAGATTCCACAAGCTTGTGAATGATATGAGGAATATCAAAATGACCATGCCAAATATTCAAATTGAATTCAAAGTTTGTGAACAAAATGAATCCCGAATGGCATAAGTTTGTCACCTACGGGAAGCTAACCAAAGGATTGAAGAACACCAACTATGAGCAACTTTATGCATTCCTTCTTGAGCGAGAGACATGCTATGTTTGAAAGAATGATTCTTGAGCAGTTCAAAACTAAGCAGGTGAAACAAGTTCATCAAATGATTCAACGACCTTTTACACCAATGTTGGAATTTCCACCAAAGCTTCTCAAGTCATACCCACGGGTAATGGAAATCACAAACTCATTCCCGATCAAGTTTCAAGCAACTTTGATGCCAATGCGGTCATGGAATCAAGCTAAGTCAATCAAGTGCTACAACTGTGGTGGTGATGGACACATCAAGGTCAACATTTCACAATTACTTCAAAAGGCACTTCTTTTTAAACTTCAGTTGGTCCCCTTTCTTACTGTCATTTTTGTTGAATTTTATCAAATTTTAGAAGCCTCAAAAAGACTTGTGAATGGCTTATGTGCCAACAACCTCAACCTCAAAATGCAGTACTTCAAAGACAAGATGCTACTAGTGCAAGCTCGGGATAATGGAGTAACGACGGGAAACACTATACTCCTCGATCTTCATTGCATTCGTGTTTAAGCGTTTTAAGTGATTACGCTCGGTCATTCACAAGTTTTGGATGAAGAGGAATTAATGTTTCTTCTTTGAGGTAATGCTAAGACATATGATGCGAGATGTGGATGGCGTTTACATTTGAGGATGAAGAATGGATCTTGATTGTTATCAAAACCTTTCTTCCTTTCCTCAAATATCTTGTGATTTCTCTTCATCTTCGTAGTGGGGAGCGTCACATGTATATAAGTTTTCTAAAAAAAAAAAAAAAAAAAAATCACTAAATAATGGTAGTAATATTTCCCTTTTACGTTCTTTGTTTCGGCACCGCTGTATTCGACCATGAAAAGCGGTGGTTTGGAGATAAGTCATAATCATCGAGAATGTGGCACTTTATCAATCAACTCGGCTCTTATGGTTAAACAAAACTTAACCTTCACTCCACATACTAACTAAATCTTCACACTAACAATGAAATCGGACTGCATCCAATCTACACAATCATGCTGTTGGCAGAGATGGAAAGGTTATGGTGCATCCAGCTCAAGGAAGACAGTATGAATAGAGAAGAGGAGGAGTAGGTGGAGGTTATGTTGTAAATCAGAATCGGGGAAGGAATGGAAATCAAGGTCAAGCTAAGTCAATCAAGTGCTACAACTGTGGTGGTGATGGACACATAGCAAGGAACTGCACTTCTCCAAACAACCTCAAAATGCAGAGTACTTCAAAGACAAGATGCTACTAGTTCGAGGTAATGCTAAGACATATGATGCGAGATGTGGATGAGCAACCAATTCGATGAGATAAGTCATAATCATCGAATGCCTTTCAAGTTGCGATCGTGATGCATACGACTCTGGCGTCAATGATGAACCTCTTGCACAAACAATTTTCATGGCAAGCATTTCTCCAATGGTCTCTCCAAAGGTCTCATCATCACAACAGCTGGTCCATCCAAAGAATCAATCATCTCGGAGGTATTAAAACTATAAGATGATGTTGATGAGCAAAGATACATGACAAAGTACAATCAATGAAACTTTTGAGTCGATATTGAAAATATGGGTAATATCAATGTTGTCCCATATGATCAATATGTGAAACAAAGTGAAAGTGAGGCTATACCAAGTGATGCGTCTTGCGGTCAATGATGACTATATTTTGATGAATACATTGTATGTGCCCCGATGATTTTGTTATTTACGAACTAAATGCCTATAAAGAACAAGTTGCCATTTATGAACAACGTGCTAAGTTTGAGTTAACTACTCGTGAGCAGGAGTTGGATAACAAAATGCGTACAATTATCAGAAAAAGTAATTTTAGAGAAGAATTGTTAAAACAAGAGTTACACTCCTTACAAGAAAAGCTTTCTAAAACTGTTAAGCAAAATAAAGAGCTTCAAGATAATGTTAAAGTGCTTAAACAAGAATTTAATGCTAAGGAATCAAAACTTTTGAATGACTTTTCAAATCTAAAAACTTTGAAAAACAAACTTGAAAATAGGTTTACGTACTGAGGAACACCATTGATTTGCTCACATGATCACTAAGCATAGAGTCTTAGCGATAAGCACAAGTATCCCCATTATAAAGGAATCGACCACGAGTATGGTAAGAAAGCAAAAGCTGCTCAAAATGTAATCTATGATGGCAATGAGATTCTTAAACCTAGGCGAAACCTAGTTGCATTGAGTGCCTTTGTGGAAGATAGAAAATTAGATGATGCATCTAGGAGAAAATGGATATGAAGCTTAACGATCCTGCGTGTAAAGAGAATAACATAACGATCAAACCCCATGATTACAAAAAGGAAAATTGGATTTCCTTGAACAAGTTTAAGCCTCAAGCGTTGTTAACGCTTGAACAAGTGTTACGGAAAAGGACTTAGATAAGCAAAAGCATAAAATCTTGTTGAAACAAACACTACCCTTAGGAAAATGCGGCAGACTCTTGTGTATCCTCCAATACACCAATGCATCTAGTTCCTAGATCAATTGCCACTAATAGCAAAACCTTAATCAGCCTGTATGTTGTTTATCAACTATTCGTTGATTTTGAGAAGACATATAAGAAGAGAATCACACCTACAGGGATAACTGAGGGGGTGTTGGGTCTATTATAGATTTGATAATACAAAACAAGAAGAATGAAACATCAAGGACTTAAAGTGACAAGAAGGGAAACTACAAAAAGATGGAGGATTTGGAAGATTCTAGAAGATATGCTTAAAAGAATATTTAGTTTCCTAATTGTATTGTTTCCTAATTATATTATGATTCCTCTTGTAAACCTATATGTCTCTAGTATATAAAGAGACATAGGGTCATTAGTTTTAGCACGCACGTACAAGATGTAGGCGTCTAAAGGGGTGTGTGTGGGAACCTAGGCGTAGGGATTAGGAAAGCGCCTAGGGTTTAGTGGTTTAGTTAGTTAGTGTTAAAGATCAAGTCTTTGATCTTTATTATTGTTTAGTTAGTTTATGATAATGAAAAACCTTGTTCATTATAACGTTAATTCTTATTGAATATTCCGCTTTCGTTATTATGTGTTCCTAGATATAATATTAGACCTCGTCTAAGAGCTTACAACGATCTTCACAAGTGGTATCAGAGCCTAGGGCTTGTGATATCTAGGATTCACAAGGTTTTATGTGTCGAAGAATGATGAAAAATACAAAAAAATTCGGATCTCAAATTTTCGTATTTGTATACAGCACTGTTTTGAAACGGCGATAACTTTTTCGTTAACCGTTGGATCGGGACGAAATTTTAGGTGGACGTTCTCTATATACTAATCTAACTTTCCACGAAGGATTTTTATTGGAGGTGCGAGTCGAAAGATATAAAGTGTCGAAGTTGGCTCTTGAAGTGTTTTAGAAAATCGAATTTTTTGGTTTTGAGCAGATTTGAAAAAGTGCTATATGGGTCAGCCTAATCAAGTGATGGTGATGTTTTTAAAGATTGGGACTAGCAAATTGAACAACTTGTCGTGTACTGCATGGAGATTGATATGGGTATCATATTTTTTTTTGGGTCGGTACTTTCTTCTCACGTGAAAGGGCTACGTCTGGTTATTAATTCACATACTAAATTTGTGCACTGCTCGAACCCACGAGATTTTTATATGTTTGGCTATGATTGGACGCTATGATCACATGGGTATTAATTCTGGTCCAAAAATTTTTATTGGTCCATGGTTTATTAAGTGATCACATGGGTTTATTAAGTGATCACATGAACTATTTTGTAGGCTGTATACGTGGGATCAAGTGAAGCAACAAAGGTTATATGAAGCTATGTTAGTGGTGGTGGCATAATTAATTCAAAGATCATGTGACAGTAGGGGTTGATCTGATTGAGCAAATATTTTGGATTTTAATATCTTCTTGGATTTGATGGTCATGAGATAATGGGTCCTACTGATCCTGTGGTTCATTGGTATATGGAGGATTGTGGGACTTGTGTATATAATGATACTCATTTATTATTATTATCCTACTGATATGTGTTCGCTGATTTGTATATATGGGTATTATGGTGGTCTCAAATTTTGATTGGCCAATGGAATTAGAAGAGGTTCATGTGATGATTAAATAAGAGAAGCGTGGATGAAAGTACTGCTGTGTGACTAAAATATTGCTACTATTTTTTCAAAGTACTGTCCATATGCTCGAAAATCTTGCTTGGCGAAAATCTGCGTTTAGTTTTATGACAGATCAATGACGGAAAAGTATCACTAATTGCAATAGTGACGAGTTGGTGACAATTTGTGACAGATTATGTGTCGCTAATAGCAATTTTGTAATGACTTTGGGACGAGAAAAAGTGTTGCTAATAGGGTGATTTGGAATTAAGGGAAGTTAAGCATAATTATTGTTATGGTTTTGGACGACACACACATGAGGTTATTGTTTACGGGAAGAAGTTTATGTTCTTACAAGGATTTAAAAAGGCTCGTTTGGAGATTTATTGAAGAATTGATTCTGAAGAGGATTATTTATCACTTATTTGAAGGTGACGTGGAATTACTTGGTTTGTGTTCTTATCATCTAGCTTGTTGAATCTAGCAATGTGTGATTTTTCTTATGATGCTCTATGCACACATTGGCTATCACTTGAAGGAGTTACATTGTAGTGCTCAGTGTCTCATACTAGTTGAGGATTCTTGTCAAGGGATTGCGGTCTACTTATATTTAGTGATACGTATAAGTATGGAGTTCCGTGGATAGTAAAAGATTTAAGATACAAGTTTGGGAAATTCTACTTCTTCATCAAATTCTTTATATTTGGTTTTCTTCACAAGTGATCATTACAAGGAGCTTACAGATTTGAAGAATCATTTGATCTACATGCATCACTCAAGGGGAAGTGTTTGATTTTACTACTGTTGATCATTATTACTACTGCAAGTTTCAGTTTTCTATTGTTTTGAATCCATTTTTCTTATGGTGCGTAATGGTGGGTGATTTTAAACATTGGAAGTCTTCGATTAGAAGTATGATATTGGTTCGTGGTGGTCAAGATCACTATTTGCATATGTTCCCTATTTAGATAATAACAAAAAGGGTAAGAGATGTTTGAGTGACATGTTTAAGTCAAGGGGAAGATTGTTTCATTCATGGTGAGATTTAATTATCTCAACACGCTACTTCGTCTAGGGAAGTTCGTACAAGAATCGTGTTTGTTTTGTCATCATCAAATAGGGAAGATTGTTGGGTCTATTATAGATTTGATAATACAAAACAAGAAGAATGAAACATCAAAGACTTAAAGTGACAAGAATGGAAACTACAAAAGATGGAGGATTTGGAAGATTCTAGAAGATATGCTTAAAAGAATATTTAGTTTCCTAATTGTATTGTTTCCTAATTATATTATGATTCCTCTTGTAAACCCTAGATGTCTCTAGTATATAAAGAGACATAGGGTCATTAGTTTTAGCACGTACGTACAAGATGTAGACGTCTAAAGGTGTGTGTGTGTGGGAATCTAGGCGTAGGGATTAGGAAAGCGCCTAGGGTTTAGTGGTTTAGTTAGTTAGTGTTAAAGATCAAGTCTTTGATCTTTATTATTGTTTAGTTAGTTTATGATAATGAAAAACCTTGTTCATTATAACGTTAATTCTTATTGAATATTCCGCTTTCGTTATTATGTGTTCCTAGATATAATATTAGACCTCGTCTAAGAGCTTACAAAGTACTGGAAGAAGTCAAAGAGTCAAAGTACTGCTAAAGACAAAGGGGTTTTGAGCAAACTAAAGAATGTTATTTAACCGAGGTCATGCCTTTCTTTACACAATTAAAAGGTCAATTTGAGAATCTTCAAAAAGAAATAAATTCAGATATTAAAGAAATAGAAAAGGAATTTGATGCAATAATAGTTGAGGTCAATGATTATGAACAGGAACTCAAATATAATGAAGTTGAAAGAAAGAACTTGCATATTTTAAATGTGTAGGATCGTTATTTTTATTGTGTTGATGATTCGGGTGGTCTTGGATGATCAAAATACATGTTTGCCATATTTAGAGAGAGAAAGATAGAGAGGGTGTTCAAGCTAGAGACTTGCTTTGTAAAATGTAAAATGTTAGATTGAATGAAGCACCACCCCTTCCATGGATGGAAGGGGTATTTATAGTTACAAGAAATACGACCTCCTATCGGCCTGTGGATCAGGGATACAGTGGGTAAAGACCCGTCCTTCCTCCACGGTGTTACACTACGCTAAACTAAACTAATAACTAACAAATAAACCGATAAATAACGTAAACAACGACAAATCTACGAGCTAACATATGCTAGACTATTATTGGGGTGACCGACTCTTTAACATGGAATTTTCAATTCCTAACAATCTCCCTAAGGAGGTCACCCCATGAAATACATTTTGCTTCGTAGCATTCTATCTTTGACTTCGTTCTTGAGCTCGTGACTTGAATTCTTCATTTCCGCAATCTTTGTGGATAAGCATTGACTCTTCATAGTCGCATAGTTTTGTACTTTGGTGGAGGCCTTTAAGCGATCCACATCTTTGATGATCTTGAGCTTTCTTTGAGATCATCACCACGATAAATCTGGATCACCCTTAGTTGTGTTGCCATCATGTGAAGTTGTGACTTACGGACCGACATGCTCACACTTTTGAATCATGACATCTTTCCATCGAGTAGCGGAAGCTTTCTTTGGTTCAAGATATTTGCAGCGGCATAACACGAACATAGTATAGAAATATCCGAGGCGAGTTATGTAGATATGCACCGTCATGATTTCTTCAAATTAAGTGTGCATCTTTGTGAGCATGCGACTTTGGATTGACTCCTCGATTACGATCCGCAACCGTCAAATGTACCGCAAACAACGTTAGCAATAAAACACACGAAAGTGTCTTTGATCACTTTCGTTGAATTGAGGTACCGACCCACGGTTCCCGTTGATCGATACAAATCTTTTGTGATCGGTAGGATTCCTAAGAATCTCCTTGACGGGGTTTCGCAATTTGTTCTATTGTTCTCAAACCGAACGTCTCAAAGAAGACAACACGGGTGAGTGAACGGTGAATTGAGATTCATTGAAGAAAATTGATTTGAAAACAATCGCGTGTTGCTTAGAATAAAGAGTTTTGCAATCTGACGAAGGTTTTATGAAAAGATCAATTTTCAATCAAAGACTTTTGTATTTGAAAATAGTACACAATCGACGTGCTTAGCGAAAAGAAGAGATTCGCACATCGAGCGGTTTTCTAAAAGTATTTTTCAATCGGAGATACTTTTGAATTTGAAAACATAAGTACACATTCGACGTGCTAGAGAAAAGAAGGTTTGCACATCGAGCGGTTTTCCTAAAGTATTCGTCAATTCCATTCTGGACCAAGGTTGATTCACAGTGAATCTCCCATTGTTTCTATCCAGGTTGTCACAAGCTTGATCTTTGCAAAATCTCACATGTCACCCACCAAGAGCTTGTTTGATGTTGGCTCTAGAAGGATTTCCATCTTCATCGTGAATATTTCATATCACTCGGATGTTCGGCAATACCACAAGGATAATCGTGGGACTCTTAATATGTACTTACTTTCCACATTGTGTGAAACAACAAGTCTTCAATAATTTAGTGTCTAATGAGATATTGTGGATGATCTCTTGGCTCTAGACTCAATCGTGCATATTTGGTTCTGTCTTAGGAGACTAGGAGAGGGTCTCCTTCTTCAATATCAACAATCTCTAAGAGAAAGTCGATAGATAATGTCGGTTCCCGTGAGAATCAAACAAGCCATTTAATAGGAACTTGAGTGGTTTGGGAAGTTTAATTGCAGTGCATCTTTGGGTCCATGATGTCTTGTCTTCAATACCGGTGTTACCTTAGTAACCACCGGTAGCATATGAATTGAACCCGGTTTACGCCCTAAGGTTGAATTGATGGAGGGCTATTTCTTTTCACCCTTTTATCATTCATTTCTTTTCATTCTTCAACCCCTTGATTTTACGAGACTTCATAACTAGAACCTTGTTGGGTTTATTCGATTACTAGCTCGGTCTCGATCTGCACTCTTCCCATTCCTCATTTTCTCCTTTTTCAATATTCCTAAGGACTCTACACTATCTAGTGGATTGTCACAGGAAGATCCTCCGGTTTTGGCGGATCGTGGGAACAAATACCTAACCTAACCATCCTTATAACTCCATGCATAAAATAAATTGGTGGTCTTTTGGTATTGTTCTTTCCTTCATGAAACCAATTGAAAATCATTTGGAAAACCAATCAAGGTACTTGTGATACGAGATCAAAGCATTTTGTACCTTAATAGTTTTGATCATTTAGAAAACCTCCCCTCAACATGTGCGTGTGATTTAGAAATTGTTTGGCACATGGAGGCAGAGAGGACTTTGAAATATTTTCTTTGATCACAATTTTCATACTGAAAAAAGCCATTTGATTTTCTTGGTAAAATTCTCCCCCTCAATATATGCGTAGGATATTTAAAATCATTTTATCACATAGAGGCAAGAGTTCTTTTGAAGTACATCCACGATCACAAAAGAACATTAAATCTTTTGAAAAACTCAATCAAGGTACTTTATAAATCTCTTTAAAAAGCTTTTGTACCTCGATAGTTATGCTCCCCCTCAATATGTGCTTCAAGATTCAAAGCGTTTAGCACATATGAGAGAAGCGACTGCACAATTTCATCAAATCGATCACCTTTTATCAAATTTCATTATTAAATCACAAATTCTCCCAGATCAAAATATTAAACCCTTTGAGATTTTGGATCCCAGTGATTAATTCATTTAGAAAAATTTGGGGAAAGGCGTGGCAAGATTCAATTTTGAAATATGATGAGATAAGGACCATTATAAGACATTAAAGATTGTTAGTGTCGGTATGATAGTTTTAAGAGATCTTTTAAGTAAAACAAAACAATTTCACAATCAAACAAGAACGAGAAAAGATTTCATTTTGAAAGACCTTGATTCTAAAGAAAAATCATACCATGACATAACATTAAATCTTTAGATCACCACTTTTGTTGTACAAAACGGACTTTTTGAAGATATATTGTATGAAAATATTTTAAATTAAATCACTCTCCCTCGATCGATGACCGAAGTCGATAATTGAGTGACTTAAGTTTTGATAAAATGAAGTCCGGTGATTTTCAAAATTTAGTCAATATATTTTCAAAACAATATATTCCATTTTCAAAACAATTTATTCAAATTTATTCAAAATTGTATAAAATGGTATCTGCACAAAGATACGTTAGTGGTTGAGAAGCTTCGTTGTTGATGTTGTAGGGTTGGAAGAAAACCGTCTGCAAATGGGTGAGACTTCTTCTACGTTGCATTTTGAATGCCAAGCGAGGTCCAATTAAGCTCCGTTTCATCACTTGTCAAGAAAACCATCTGCGATGCGATAAGACCTCTTCGTTGCATTTCATGCCAACTCTCCATTGAAGTCCGGTTAAGCTCCGTTTCTTCATTTGTCAACCTAAGATATCGTTACC